>JMRO03000109.1:0-97829 GCA_000743665.3 Scytalidium sp. 3C | reverse complement strand
CCCTAACCCTAACCCTAACCCTAACCCTAACCCTAACCCTAACCCTAACCCTAACCCTAACCCTAACCCTAACCCTAAATTCGGACTTAGGGTTAGATTTGGATCCTACTACTAAATCAACCTTAAATTTACCCGAAAGATTTATTAATCGTAATTTGCTTCAGCTGTCGAATTTAATTACGATTTTGACGGTTACAACTAATAAAATTAATAATAAAACGTTAGTTGAATATTTACGCTTATTTTTTAAGGATTCTACAGCTATTTTCAGATCTCTAGCTCAAGAATTAGCCTTAGAAGCTATTTTAGTAACCAAGGATCCGGTTATTACTTATATAAATGGTACTAGCAGTGGAAAAAGCTTAATCTTTCTATTACCTAGCTTTATTGATATACAACATAAATATTTTGTGGTCAGCCCTCGAATTAGCCTAAAACAGGATCTGCTACGTAGATCCAGAGAATTCGGTTTAAAATTGGTTATATATAATTCGACAGATTTAACTACCAATTTTATCAATAATTTAGTTTTTCTAGACTATGAGGATTTGGTAGATCCTATATTTACTAAATATTTAACGTTATTAAATGTTACTAAACAGACATTTACCATTTTTATTGATGAAATTTATTTATTAATTCTTGAACAGAATTTTCGAATACAATTTAAGTATTTAAATTCAATAGTTAGATATATTCAACAATTGGTATTAATAAGTGTTATTTTACCTAATACCTTATTAGAATTAGTGGAAAAACAGCTGTTTATTACAAATAATAATAAGGTTATACGTGGTTTAATTACTCGAACAAATATATTATATAATATTATTTCTAAATCAAATTCGAAGATGTCGGATATAACTCTACTTGAGGATTTATTAAAGACTAAAATATATCCTAATTTAAAATTAGACGAGAAACTAATCATATTTACGTTTACCTATACTAGTGTAGATTATTTAAGCAAGCAATTAAAAATCCCCGGTTATTATAGCTTGAAAAAAGATAAAACCGAGATTTTGAGGGATTTTACAGCTAATTCAGCTAATAACGCTATAATTACTACTAGTGCCCTGGAAGTAGGCTTAGATATACCGAAAATACGATTTTCCATTTATATTAATAAAATCTTCGGGTTAATTAACTTTGAACAAGGAATTAGCCGAATTGGTAGGGATAATAAGCCTAATATTAGTTATATTATATTTAGTATTACGAATTTAACTCCATATACAACTAGAATATTAAATAATTCTGGTAATTCTGGTAATTCTGGTAATTCTGGTAATTCTAGTAATTTTACCAATTCCAACGATTTTAATATTAATTCAGAATTAGATACGGAAATTAAAGCTTTTAAAGCTCAAGATCGTACTAAATTAATAGAATTTTTAAATTGCCAAAGTTGCTATCGAACGATATTAGAGAATTATTTTAATAATTCAATTTTGGATAATTGTACGGATTTAATGGCTAAATACTCGTTTTGTACAAATCAAACCCAAATTTTAGCCAACGTTAAAAATCAGGCTTTGCAAAAATCCCTGTTAATTAGTGAAAATTTCAGTAATTTATATACAAAATTACAGATCTAGAGCGAGCTTTGTTTAGCTTGTTTAACCCGAACTAATCTAGATAATAGCTTTAATCATAATTATCGTAATTGTACTAGATCTACTACAATTCGATTTATAAAGCGAATTACCGAGTTAAAACAGGAAATACATCAAAAACGCTTATTAATCGAAAATAGCTGTTGTTTTCAATGTTATTTACCTTCGAAATTATGTAATAATCGAAATATTCATAAGATTAAGTGCGATTATCAGGATATACTCTTAGAAAGTACTATTATCGGTTATTATTTAATAACTAATTATAAAGTACAATTAAAAAACTTAGAAAATATAGATTTAACTGATTTAACAGCAATAACTAAATATATAAGTACTAAAATTACTTATAATAATACAGATAGTATAAAAGCTTTAGAAATTTTTCTAGAATTGAATTTATGTATGATTTACCAGTTAACTAAGGATTTCGAATAATATATCGGATTTTATTTTTTGAATTTTAAATTTGAATTGATTCTAAAGCTTATTAATACTAAAAAATTTAGTATAAAAATTTAAAAAATATAAAATATTCTAAAAAAAAAATTCTAGTATGTATTAGCCGACGTGATTAGCTCCAACTATCCCCTGAGCTCACTGAAAAGCAAACTAGAAGTAGATTGGAGTCTACCACTCGGCCAAGAGGCTGGTTTATAGGTTTGTGTTTATTCGAGGTTATATAGTAGCTGTACAATCTTAGCAAATTACGATTGCAATTATAATTATAGTTATTAGGCTAGTTACAGAACTAGTTATAGGACTATTTATAGGGCTAGTTATAGGACTATTTATAGAGCTATTTATAGGGCTATTTATAGAATTACTTACAGGGTTAGTTACAGCTACAATTACAGCTCCAGCTACAGCTCCAGCTATAGCTACGGTTACTACAGCTACCACTCCAGCTACAGCTACAGCTACAGCTACGGTTACTATAGCTACGGTTACTACAGCTACAACTCCACCTACAACTCCACCTACAGCTACAGCTACGGTTACTACAGCTACAGCTACAGCTACAGCTATACCCTATAAACTTACAATTACATACGACCTACGGCTACGGCTACAGACTACAGCTATACCCTGTAAATTTACAATTACATACGACCTACGGCTACAGCTACGGCTACAGAGTACGGCTACAGACTACAGCTATACCCTATAATCTTATAATTACATACGACCTACGGCTACAGNCTACAGCTACAGCTACAGCTACAGCTACAGCTACAGCTACAGCTACAGCTACAGCTACAGCTACAGCTACAGCTACAGCTACAGCTACAGCTACAGCTACAGCTACAGCTACAGCTACAGCTACGGCTACGGCTACAGCTCTAGCTACAGCTCTAGCTACAGCTACGGTTACTACAGCTATAGCTATACCTTGTAAACTTACAACTACTACCCTAAATTAATTCTAAAGCTTATTAATACTAAAACAATTTACGGTAAAAATATAAAAATATAGAATATTCTAAAAAATATATATATATATAGGTTAATTATAGAGTACTAGCCTATTTATACTATAGGACCGGGGGAGGGATAACTTTCCTACACTCCGGAGATCAAAGTACAGGAAAGTCATCAAAAGCCCTACTAGGAATCGAACCTAGATTGCTATTCATAACCATTAAGCCACTAGGCTATTTCAGTTATTAGGTGAAATCTAAAACTAATATATAAAGAAGCTTTTGATTAGGGCTATAATTACAGCTACAGCTACAGCTACAGTTACAACTATAATTTACTACTACTACTACTACTACTACTACTACTTCTACTACTACTACTACTATTATTACTACTATTATAATTACATATAACCTACGGCTACAGCTATAGTTATACCTTGTAAATTTACAATTATACTTAACCTACGACTATAATTAGCTAACCTTACAATTACATACAATCTACGGCTACAGCTACAACTAGCTAAGGTTATAGTTATATATAACCTACGGCTACAGCTACAATTACAGCTAACTAAACTTACAATTATATACTTATAACCTACGGTTATAACTAGCTACAGCTACAGCTACAGCTACGGCTACAGCTACAGCTACAGCTACAGCTACAGCTACAGCTACAGCTACGGCTACAGCTACGGCTACAGCTACGGCTACAGCTACAGTTACAGCTACAGCTACAGCTACGGCTATGGCTACAGCTACGGCTACGGCTACGGCTATACCCTGCAAGCTTACAATTATATATAACCTATAAGCTATATAGTACAACTACAGCTACAACTACAGCTGCAGCTGTACTCTATACACCCTACAAATATTAGCTGCGCTACCCTGTAGATCACGGCTGTGTACGAACTTAGATGTGATACCCTGTAAATTCATCACCCTCATGTACAGCTACAGGTGTTGTACCCTGCAAATTGCAGCTGGAATCGTAGCTGAAATCGAATATATCAGAGATTTGCCTTGTGGTTCTACGCACCAGGAGCGCGGCGGCCTGATTAGCCAGGCTACCCCAACGCGGGACCGCTGACATAAGCGACGCCACTTTTCCGAATTAAGCTAGAGCTATAGTAAACACCAGCTTAACACTATGGTAAACACTAGTTGGCTGATAACTTTCGTCCCTGTCTTTGTACAGCAATTGCATCACTGTTATAAGATATGCTAGCCTCTAAATTAATTCGTTGGAAAACACTGGCTTAGCGCTTTTTAACGATCTCATTTGCGTTATAAACTAACCTATAATTGTCCCGCAATTTACAGATATATACCAAAAATCAAGTAATTTGAGCTTCGCACCTCCGTAACAATTCGAGTTCCGCGCGCATCACCTTATAAATAACATCATGCGAATCGCCGTAATTCAGGCTATCGAACGGTATTTTTCATTCTGCGCTAGCATATGATTTGCGCTATCAAATCACCAAAACAAAATCGGAAAAGGTGCGATAACTATAGTCAACACCGGTGCACGGGCCCCTTTGACGGTCAACACCAGCGCGTGCCGCGTTAGGGGTTTAGCGGGTTTCCTAAGGCAGATTGCGCTCCTGGTCCCAGTTCTAATCCTAGATCTACAGCTACTAGTGCCAGTAACTGGAGATCTGATTATACTGCTCTATAAGCTCCGGTTGTAAGTTAACTAGGCAAGTGTAATCCAAGGTATAAGTGTTCAGGAAAATCTCTACCTAGTAGTTAACTTGTCGAACCAAAGCTAAATAAAAGTTGTTGGGGTTTGCAAAATAATTGAAGTTGAAGGATTTGGTTATAATAGAAATATGTTTCTTAGTTATAGCAATAGTTATTTACCAATAAGTAACTAAACCTAAGGCTAGCTTAATGCCGGCTTTCTGTGAAACAGTTGTAATAAAACTTGTAAGTATATCAGAGTTATACACAAAGCTGGATTTGCCTTTGGCTTTGCCTTTGGTCTTGGATACAAGGCTCCGGCTTTCTTGGTCCCCCGGGCTTTCTTGGTTTTCCTAGGCTTACTGCGGGTAATGCAATTACTGGCTAGCAAACAAGTAACATTCTAAGTTACTTTTGCAGATCAGCTTCAACTAATGGGTTAAGGCTGTAGCAAAAAAGAGAATGTAAACCAAGTATATGAAGAACAATTGGCTGGTGATCAAAGGTAAGAATCGTATTATGTAAAAAACGTAATTAGTGGTGTTAGACACTTTATTATATTCAAAGATCAAGACTAGCCGGCCTTAGTATACAAAGATATTGTGTATGACTTGCCTGGTATTGTATTACTTGAGGCCTGTGAACTCGGGGCTGCGGCTAAGCAAGCTACTAGTAAAATAAAAGCAAATAAGGAGCTGCTTTTTGAGTTGTTCTAGCAAGGCTAAATAGCATTGGCATTTGGGGAAAAACCAAGTATAGCTCTGGCTGTTCAGCAAGTGCTCGGGGGCAAAAACTTGTTTTTACAAGTACTTAAAAGAGTACTGGAAGTTATTTTGGGGGTCTTTGATAAAAGACCAGTTAAGTTAGTTTTGGACTAGGTTATCTTGTACGCTAGCTAAGTAAACTCGCAGAGGTTGTTAACTTAGTAAAACTTTGCTTGTGAGCTCCTGACAATTCTGCAAGGCTAACTGAATTATACGCTAGAAGCTGGTTATACTAAAAAACTGATTGTACAAAGTCAGCACTTGCTTATCCGCTAACCAGCTGAGGTTAGTTTAATAGCTTTCTTTACAGGTAATCTATCGGCTGTAGACCAGGGTTTCCAGCAAGCAAGCTAACGGGTAAAAGTTTTTGTTGCACATATATCTCTTGCAGATTTCTTGTAACCGGTTTACAAGGTCTCAGTAAGATTCGCAAGCGAGCTAACCTAATTCTTTATAAGCTTGTATAAGTAATATATACTCCAGTATCAGGAGCTGGTATACTTATACTAAATTAACTAAGATAAGCGTGAAAATATAAATAGTCTGGTAAACCAAGCTATAGAAATGAAGATTTAGTATTTTTACAAAATAAACCAAGGCTAAGTCTTGCTCGTAGCTTGGCTAGCTGGTCTATATTATAAATTGACAGCTCAATTTAAAGAGTTACTCGTAGACTTGCTGTAACTATTCTAGCCGCAGCCAAGCAGCTAAGTCAAAGCAAGAAGCAGGAATGAGGTTGGAAAAGCTCTGGGAGACCTACTGAGCTTGCTAAGCTGGCTGAACTTAGCTGGCTTAGTTTTGCTAATCGAAGAGATTCTAGAGCTAGGTTAAGTTAGTTTGCTGCTAGTTTATTAGTACCAGGTTGTAGATCTTTTTCTAGACACTAGCCGGTTAAGCTCAAACCTTGTAGATATAAGTTAAGAATCGCTTCCAGAAGTTGATATATCGACGAAAGGTACTTTGGGTACCAGGTAATTGGAAAAGATAATACTGCTCGTAGGGGCTAGCTTTTATAGAGCAGCTGATCTAGTAGCGGAGTTGGAAAGACGTGTACTAGAAGGTCTCCAGGTAGTGTTGCAAGGCTTAGTCCAGCAGTTGTACCAGGATATAGGTCTGTAACTTGGTCTAGAGCGAGTTCACCAGGGCTTCGGTTTCCCAGGTACTTAGCTGTTTTGCTTGGCAAGGGCCCGGGCCCAGCTGGCGGGCTGTGGTAGCTATGATCTCTACAGACTAGTTTGCAAACTGCTTTGGCTAGCGGGTGTACTTCAGCTAGGGCGTAGTACTGCTGTGTTCTACCTCCGTATCTTAGGTGTTGGAGTGCTCCTGCTGCTGCTGCTAGGTCAGCTGGTTAACTTCCTCTTGTTTTAGCTAGTAGAGGGCTTGGTGGTAGCTGTTGTCTAGCTAAGCAGTCTTTGTAGCTGTTTCTGCACTTAGGTTAATTTCGGGGTCTTAGTTCTCCTAGCTTTTTTAGTTTTCCTAGCTTAGCTAAGCTAGTTTAGCTGGCACAGGCTGGGGAATAAAGGTGGTCAGCTAGGGCCTAGCCAGCCAATACTGAACTTTCCCGTTACTTTGATATTAGGACTGCAAGATTACAGGGGTTTGGAAGTGATTTTTGATAGTTTAGTTATACAGTTAGTATTGCAGATTGAGGTAATTTCAGAAAGTCTTATAGTTGCGGGTGAGAAAACAGCAGTTATTGCAGCTGAAATCTTGCTCTCAAACAAGAAGAAATGAGACAATAGGACTGTAGTCCTTGAGCAGAAAGAAATAGCTTTGCTAGTTTGCTAGTAGTAGGTCTAGGGTAGTACAGTAGTCTAGTAGAGCTTGCTGAATTTTCTAGCTAATGTGATACTGTTGTTCCAGATAATTTTGGAGTTGAGCTAATCTGATAAGTTGTTAGTAAAAATAACAAACGAGTATATAGTAAAAGGTTTGGTAAATAATAGTACTAGGAAATAACTCAGGATCTAAGGTTATATAAGAAATAAAAAGTTAAAGTAAATATTTAGTTAGTTATAACTATATTACTTAAAACGGAATTCTTTTGTTTTCTAATGAGATATATATATATTTTTAATTTATATATTAGTTTGTTTCTTTTATTTTAAGTTTTTAATTGTTTAATTTAGTTAATTTACAAACGCGTTCGTGTTCAGATTCGTTCAAGTTAATATTATATTATATAATACTCGGATCCGGAGGCCCTAGGTTCGCTAAAAATACAAAATTATTCAAAATCTATTTTCTTAGTCCTTGATTTTCTCTACTAGAGGGTTCTTTTACTAAGGGCACACGTACCAACTTATGAGCTAAGGTCGGGACCTAAGCATACGCGATCTCGCGTGGTCTCGCACGTATACAGAAGGTCTAAGCAGATCCGTGCTTACAAGGACAAGGGATTTTCCTCTACGACTTCAGCTCGGCAGCTGCAGGTGAACTTTGCTAAGGTCCTTCTATGATACTAACTGAGTCAGCCATAGCCAAAGACAGGCGCGACAGCGAATGAGGCGGCGCGAAGCGGTATCAGGGAGGAAATGAGCCCAGATACCAGCAGGCCTCTTTATGGAGGAGGAGGAGGAGGTGCGTACAGAGGCAAATTCTAATTGGTCAGCTATTTTTGCAACACTTCCAAAGCTTTCAGTACTTCCGCGGGAGCTCCTGTAGCTAGCTGTCTAAGCTTTTTGGCTGCAGGACCTGCTGGTTCCTTTGCTACGGTCTTCCCTGGCCCTGTAAGCTGGCCTTGGCTCTGGCTATAGCTAGTTTTACGCTTGTGGCCTGGCTGGGCCAGCTTATCTTCCTTTTCTTCCGGGCTTTTTAGCTGGTTCCCAGTCTATTTTAGCTGGTCAATACTTAGCTAGTGTTACTAATAATCCGAGATCCGGCTATAGTGCTTTATAAACTCTGGTTAAAGATTAGCTAGATAATTATAATCTAAGGTATAGATATTTAAGAAAGTTTTTATTTAGTAATTAATTTGTTTGGCTATAGTTAAATAAAGATCATTAAGATCTACAGGCTTATTTAGGTTAAAGGATCTGGCTATATTAGGAAAATGTTTTTTAGTTATAACTACAGTTGTTTGCTTATAAATAACTAACCTTAAAAAAAACTGGAAACTAGCTTTTTGTGAAGCAGCTGCAATTAAGCTACTAAAAAGCATAGAACCGTAAATAGAGAAAATCGTGTATTTAAATAATAGTTGTAGTTGGGGCTGGGATTGTATCTTTGGTCTTAGCCTTCGTTTTAACTGCTTGGATTTAAGGCGTTAATAGAACTGATTTACAAATAAATAACTTTCTAAAGTGGTTTAATAAACTAGTTTAAAGTAGTAAACTAAAGTTATATAAAAAAAATTGATATATATCAGGTACAGAAACAGTAGTTGATTAATAATCGGAGGCAAAAACCGGATTATATAAAAGGTATAATTAATAATACTAGAGACTTTGTTATACTAAAGCACTAAAATTAGCTAGCCCTAGTATACAAAGATATTTTATATCATTTGCCTAGTATTACATTATTTGAGGTTTATTAGTTCTGTTCTTTGACTAAGTAAACTACTGATAAAATAAAAATACAAAAGTAGTTGTTTCTTAAGTTATTCTACTAAAGCCAAGTAAGACTAGTACTTGGCCAAAGACCAAGTATAATTACCTTTTTAGTTGCTGAGTTATTCTAAGTTAAAAACTTATTATTAAAAATATTTGGAAAAATATTAAAAATTATTCCGCGGATTTTGTAAAAAAGATTAGTTCGGTTAGTTAATAATTAAACTATTCTAAATACTAGTTAACTGAATTTGCAAAAGATACTAGTTAAGCAAAGCTTAGTTAACTAATTTTTGGCAATTTTGAAAAATTAGCTAAACTATCTACTGGAAACTGGTTATACTAAAAGACTAATTGTAGAACATAAGCTATTACCTGTTAGTAGTCTAGCTGAAGTTAGTTTAACAGCTTTCTTTGCAAGTAATCCGATAGCTATAAACTAAAGTCTTTAGCAGATAAACCAAGGAATAAAAGCCTTTATTACATATATACTTGGACCAGATCTCTTATAACTTAATTACAAAATTAACATAAATTTCTCGAGTAAGTTAACTTAGCCCCGGATAATCTTTCAAAAATAGTATATGCTCTAGCATTAAAAACTTGCAAATCCAGACTAAGCTTACAATAGTAAAAATAAAAACATAAGTTGTCTAGTAAACTAGGTTATAGGAATAAAAGCTTATAACCCCTGTAAAATACATGAGAACCAGGTCTTACTCTTGGCTTGGCTGATTTACCTGAATCACCAGTTAGTAACTCAGTTCTAGGAGCTACTTCCGGGTTTGCTGTATTTGGTCCAGCTGTAACTAAATCTCTAACTCTAGATCTAAGACTTTAGGAATTTCCTGAAGTCCCTAGAGCTTTAGGAACTGTAAACTATTGTCAAAAAATTTCTATAACCGAGCTAGATTAGTTTTTTGCAGACTAGTAAAAGTCAGATTATAGACCTCTTATTAAAGAAAGACAAATTAGTTCTATATTTTACTTATATAAGTAAATAACCGTTTCCAATAGTTTATATACTGTTAGAGAATTTTTTTGGTCTTAGGTAATCGAAAAAAATAATGTTATTCGTAAAAGTTTTTTTTAATAAAATAAGTTAGTTAATAATATAACTAAAAAAAAGTTTGATCAAAAGTTTTTAAGTACTGGTTAAACATTTATTTTAATAGTTGGAGCAGTACTTGGATCCGCAATTTGGTTTGTAAGTTGTTTACTATAAGATTAACTTTCTAAAAGCTTAGTTACTCGACTTATAACAAAAGCCCAGGCCTTGGTTAACAAACTATAGCTACAATAATTTTAATAAGTTAATCCGCAAATAACTTAAGTTAACAAGTGTACTTGAGCTAAGAAATAATATTGTTGTGTTTTATTTTAATATCCTAGTTCTCGGCTTTCTGGTACTGCTGCTACTGCTCCAGCCAGATCATCTTTTCTTACTTCAGCTGCTGGAAAATCTGATAGTAGCTATTATCTTTTTCGGATTCCCTTAATTCAGACCTTAGTCTAGGAATACTTGGATTGATCTTAAGAACCCTAAGAACTCTAGGAGTTTATAATTTTGCAAGAGCAGACTAGGGTTTAGTTAACTAGTATTAGGTTCGAGTATTATAGTTATACTAAGTTCAGAGATTCACAAAATGCTAGAAATAGTTTTGCAAAATTTAATTGTATAACTGATAATTGGAATTTAAATAATTGCAAAAACTCTTATAATTGCAGGTTAGAAATCAGCAATTCTGATAGCTGTAGCTTTAGTAAACTGATAAGAAAAGTATTACAAGACTATAATCTTTAAGCGAAAAAATGTAATTTTGCTAATTTATAAGTAACAGATCTAAGGTAGTATAATACTTTTGCAAAGTTTGTTAAACCTTAGTTCTCAACTAGTACTGTTTTTCGAAATATCTGAGTAACTAGGCTAGACTTATAGGTTATTAGTAGAGTTAGTAAAACAAGATCCGATAGGAAACTTAGTATTTGATAGTTCCTAAGAAAAGAACTAGATTTATTTTGGATTCAATCTGGGTTATATTATAAAATTCGCAGTTGCAAATCTAGGTTATGGATCAAAATTATAGACAAAGTTATAAATTAAACTGTAAATAAAGCTATTGTAGATATTTGCTAAAGAAAAGAAGAAAATAAAGAAAAAAAAGAATTTTTAAAATACGATTCGGTTTGATTAAATATAATTGAAATACAATCGGATACAATCAAACGTGACGTAGACCAGACACGACGTGATAAACAAGGAATACAAAACATAATAATAATAAGGAACCCTTGGGAACCTTTCCCTTGTTCCCTTTGTTCTCCCTGTTTTTTTCTAATCTCTTGCTTTTTGTTCCTTCTGACACCAGCGACATTGCGCGTCTTTTCTAACACCAGCGGTTCGCGGTAGGGCGCGGGCCAGAAACACGCCGGGCGATCCCCCTCTGGCACCAGGCACGGACCAGGTGGCGGTAAATACCAGCATACCTCTTTATGGAGGAGGAGGAGGAGGAGGAGGAGGTCTTCTTTTCCTAATAATATAACGTCGTAGGTTCATCCCGGAGAGATTTCTCGATTCCAAAAAGGAGAAGTTGGCAAACTTTTCGTCTTTTGGTGCAGGGAGCCGTATCTGCCTAGGGATTCATCTAGCTTATATGGAATTGCGACATGCTGCTGCTGCCTTCTTCCGAGAATGTGCGGGAGCGAAGTTGGAACCGTTAGTGACACCTGATTCAATGGATCTTGAACAATTTGCCCTGATAACTCCTAAAGGCAGAAAATGCCTCATTCAGATGAAATAGATCAATGTCGAACGGGTTTGTTCCAACACCCGCTAAGGTGTTGAAACGTCTTGATGAACTATATCCTATTATATATGTACATACGTTAGGCAGGTTTTTATACTAATTAGTAGGCCTTGTTATTGTGTCACGAGATGTGGTCCAAGAATTCTTGATACTAAGACCCCATAGTCTATTAGCAAGCATGAACCTACGCCTTTTTTGCTTACTCCTAAGCTACGACTGCTTGTGGATATATGACCTAGCAGAACAGATAATTCTACTGTTATAATATGTATAGAATAAACCAACACGAAACGTAATTACAAATTAGCATCTAGGTTTAAAAACAAATAGTACTATTATAACTCTAATAACTCCGTACATAATCGCTGACCTGTCATAGAGTCGTCCACCTGCTGACCTCCTGTAAGCTTACCTTCTCTGACACACACCCCCTAGTAAACTTTAATGTTATTTCAACCACATATCTTACTCATCATAGCTCAGCATCTAATTGTTCGTGGTATATTGGTTCTCGAATAGAAATTAATTTTGTATAAAGAGTAACTAGTGACGAGGGTGGATTTGTTAGGGTAAACCTATGCTGACTAGATATTATGAAGTTAATTAGTCTATACCATATACATAATATCCTAACGAGTTTGTCACTACATAACTCCTCGTATGGATTATTAGAGGTCCAGGCAAGATGAAGTAGTCTTGAGTGTTTGATATATAAATTTTCAGCACTACCGAACATGATTTCTAGTCAATAATATCTTTGGACTCTTCAGGCTAGCTGGCTAATTAGTGGATTACTCGGTCTCAATCATCCACGTTTGGGCGCCGTGTTTTGTGCCTGGCGTGGCTGGTCTCCGTTTACTTGCAGAAAGCAGGCAGGCAGGTAAGCCACTGCTACAGTATCGGTGGAGGTAGAGCTGGTAGTTGCGTGCATGACTTTGAAGTCACGCCCAGGGTGCTGAAAGCTGCGGCGCAAAATAGTAAGGAAATAACGCAGATCTTGGGGAACCATTTAAGAAATATCGTAATTAGTGAAGAGGTCCTTCAAGCAGCTGCAAGAAATGAGAACGATCAAGTAGTGCGATTGATATTCGAATACACTCAGGATACCCATGTCATTAAAAAGCTCGTTAATGCTGCGCTCGGAAACAAGAATTTAGCATATCAGATAATGTATACGTTACTTATTCAAGCTGACCAGCCGGAAGATATTCTTAAAGCCGCAGTAGCAAACCGAAAGCAAGGCAAAGAAGTGCCCTGGCAATTGATAGCACATCAGAAGGATCTCCATATCAGTCTTTCTGTGGTTCAGCAAACAGTCAAGAATTCGGGATGTGGTCAAGAGGTGCTGGAGCAGTTGAAAAGAGAATGGAAGATTCCGATCACTCGAGATATCGCTAGAGCAGCGATGATAAACCGTATCAGTGGACATATAATGATGAAGGCGTTACTCAGCCAAGATCGAGAGATGCAGATTACTGAAGACGCTATCAATATTATCAAATCAAAACTGAATGTAGAAGTAAACCGGTTGTTGCAAGACCGAAACAAACAGATCCAAATAGTCCAATCGTTATCCTTAAAATAATAACAGGTAGAGTTATGCTTAATACTGGTGGTATTTGATCCAGATTGCCATGGCTATGGAGAACATGCTTCTATCACCTATAATACAATCCGCAAAGCTTCTATCCTTAATATCATTCACGATAATCTGACTACCAGAGGAAATCGACATGATAATAATTGCAGTTGTTTTTAAGAGTATAATATTCTTATTAATAACATCAACCGCCTAACGCAAAATAACCCCTGAAGGCTACTGTTCTGACTTTAAACTGTATGCTAAGGTGCTGTGGACGGTTTATAATATGATTATACTTGGATCGTTGGTGATAATTAGTCTCGGAGTCTCTTTCACACCTAGACAGCATGTCCAGCTGGATTGTCGTTACCGGATGGTGAGACTTCAGATGGCAAGTTCCTCGTGGTTCACGAGTATGAAGAACTTACGTGGTTCTTTCCTACCAAAGTTACAAAGATTCTTCAGAGTGTCGACGAGTATGAAAAATATTATGGGGATTTAGAAGATATCCGATTCTCTAAGATAACGAAAGAAGAAGTACTCGAGCAGGCGAAGCTTATATGGAACAAAGAGATTGTTTCATTATGAAATAAGAGAGGTTTGGGTTTAGAACAAAAGGTTTGTCATTAACCATTGTATTTTGTGATTTGTAGTAATATCGTCTCAGAATACCTTCATATCCATGCGTGAGAAGTTAAACAAGCGGTACGTTTCCACTAAAGGTATATTTACTCATCATCTCCAAAGAACACTCGAATAGGCATCCAAGCGTCCTGAACTACCTTGGCTCGTGTCTTGATACTATTGAGCTCGGCTTCTTCAGCCTCAGATAGACCCCAGCCATCGAGGTCGAAATTGGAAGCAATTCGAGAAGGCGTTACACTTTTCGGAATTACGCTTGTACCCCGCTGTAGTCCCCACTTTAGACTAGACATTATGTATGAGCATTTTTCACAACAAGGACTGGAAAATTATTCTGGCTCACAGTATTTGAGCTGGCGTTTTGCTTTTTTGATTGGCAACTTTAGCCACTGCAGCATTATCAATGAGATCAGTATGGGTATTAATGGGGGACTGTGTATGACCTCCGAGGCAAGAATATGCGGTGCAGTGGATTCCTTTGGATCTGCAGTATTCAAGAAGTTTCGACCTTAAAAACGGGAAGAAATCAGCGTCTCATCAACTTTTAGCAAGTATTCGTTGCTTCGGATTTGTCTTACGATGGATTATACGGATGAAGCTACAGCATTGACATTAGTCTTGATACTACTAAGATGAAGAAACCCAGGTAACAAAATGGCGTACCTCGAGCTGATTGACAGCAGGAATGATTTCACACGACGTGTTGTTTAGGAGTTCCTCAAGATGTCTTATTTGAAAGTTGGACACTCCGATATTCCTTACCTTGCCAGTTTTTAGCAGCTTTTGCATCTCCTGCCTACGGTGGAATATTAACTAGCGATCCCATATCTTCGTGAAAGGATGCTCCTGAATATACTCACCATGTCTTGACGAAATCCCAGTCAGGCAAATGCTTCGAGCGGTCATTAGGATCTGTCGAGCAAGGAAAGTGAACCAGAAATAAATCAATGTATCCAACGTTGAGGTTTTCCAATGACGCCTCAAGGCCCTCGCGGGCTCGGTTGTGCCAATGATTATCTAGCTTCGTTGTTACCCAGATCTCCTCTCTGGGTACACCTGACGCGCGGATGCCCTCTCCAACTTCTTTCTCATTACCGTAATTAAACGCCGTGTCAATATGACGGTATTCAAGGTGTAGAGCAGTCTTCACAGCATCTCGCGTCTGACTCTTGGCAGACTGCCAGGTGCCTAGGCCAACTGCGGGAATGGAATTGCCGTTATTGAGCTTGAAAGTTAAGGTAGTGTAATTCAGTTGATCCATGCTAAATCGTGTTGGGCTGAGCCCTTGTGGGATAATGTAGGGCTTGGTATTAAGGCCAAAAGTGATGAGTGTCGAAAAAGGTTTAAGGGATAAGTGGGATAACGGTGTGGTGAACAAGAAAAAGGGAGATAAACACCTGTGCTTCAAATGAAGATATCGAGATGTATGGTAAATAACTTGAGTTTGGAACTATTTGAAAATGACTTGATACCGCATGTGTTATTTTTCGACGATTTAGTAGAATTGTCACTGGAAAGACGCAGACTTGCATCCCGTTCGTCTTATATACCCGCTGAACGATAGGTTCATGACCGATTTAATAGTTTAATATCGAGTTTCGGCGAGCTACCACTGTCCCACTCTCGGCAGTGCTTACGATTGGATTCGTCCCTTGCGGTTTGTTTTGATCGGCCAAGAAAGATGGGGCTATCGACGAAATCTAATCTGCAGCAGTGATACTGTGGCCCGCATCTGTCCCATCTTCACTAGACAGGACAATAGCCACGTACACGAACTGCGCTTTGGATATGAGATGTCACGACTAGGGTGTTTGTATAATAGGAGATGGACAGCTGCTTTGCCCTCGATATCGACGTAAATACTTGCATACGACCACTCCATACTACTTGCGAGCACACGCATAGCCAAACACGATCTTAACGATATTAATTCTAATTATGATCATGAACTTCAACCCGTGTGCACAAGAGGCTCTCCTTTTCCAACTTTCACTTGTACATTGACTGATCGGAAATTTTGAAGATTTAGTTCCTTTTTTTTTTGGCGTGGAAAATGCCTAAAACTTGTTTAGAGCTTATTGTGTTGTAATAGTAACTATTTTATCAGACCTATTAAGTCTCGAGATACAGCCTGATAAAGAATTAAAGCGAGACTCCTCTCCCTCGGCTTATCAATAGAAAAAGCTCTATCAGTGAATACTGGCCTGGCGTAGGGGACGAATGAATGAGCGGACATCTTCGGCCATGAGCTTCGGCTCCTCAGCTGCCCCAAAATGGCCTCCGCTGGGAAACAAGGTCACTGGCGCAGATCGCTATGCGCAGCTACTATCAATCGAGGCTTTGTACATCAGGTCCTTGGGCAATATAGCAACAGCTGTCGGGACGCTGATTTCGGGTTCGATAGCATTAACAAGAGCCATAGGCTGGGTAAATGCTGACGCCCGACAAAAACATCTGCGATCCGATAAAGCTACTCGTAAACCAATACAGCGACAGATGCGTGAGAAGTGTGTCCTTGTCGAACTTGGTTTCTCCATCTCCGTTACAATCACTCGAGGCCGCCAGCCCGACGGGACTGTCATGCAAAGCCCAGGCGAGGGTCTGCGGGTCAAAGGCATTGATCATGACATGGACGAAGGCTCCAGGTCCTCAGTCTTGCCCTTTGATCAAGTCTCGTTCTTCTGGAGTAAAATTGGCTGGGTCGCCTGCGTCGTGTGGCACTCCAGGAAGTATGGGAAAACTCAGACGCCGATGATGGATTCGGGGTGCGCATGTCCCAGCCGCGCGCTCACGAATGCACCTGCATCTCCTCCATGGCATACGAACCGCTCATAGCCCAGCCCCTTCATCAGCTTCACCCACAAATCCGCCGTTTCGACATAGCCCACACCGCTCCAGGGCAGCGGACCGGAGAAAGTGAAGCCTGGCAGGGAAGGGACAACGACATCAAAAGCGTCTTGAGGATCACCTCCGTGCGCCGCCGGGGTCAGCAAGCGCCATGATGATGTCCTTGAAGTCCCAGAACGTCCAAGGCCATCCGTGATTCAGAATACGGGGCACGGGGTTGGGCCCCTTACCACGCACATGAATGAAATGAATCGGCATTCCATCAATCTCTGTTTGGAACTGAGGGAAGCTGTTGATCTGCGCTTCCTGTGCGCGCAAGTCGAACCCATCCTGCCAATAAGTGATAAGTTCACGCAAGTAGGTGCCATTGGCTGCTTTCATCCTGTCAAAAACACCACCCCACGACAATGCCGCCGTCCTTTCCTCCTCGAATCCAAGGTCACCATACAGGCGTGATAAGTCATACTGCCGATCCATAACTAGTTTTGTCAACAGCAAGTACTCGAAGCCCGGGACTGTCCTCGCATTGTTTATATGGCCACTCTGCAGCCCATACTTCCTCTCCATCGCCTCCCACACCGCATAATTGTCTTCAATATACTTCCGCACTTCAATTGGGTTATCCTCAGGCCTCTTTACACCATGCAGGCCGAACAGTGCACATAAAGCTGGCCACTTCTCGCGCCAACAGTGCGGCTTGACCTCATCACCCACGTTGAATGCCCGGCCTCTGTTCTCCGGCTTCTGCATCTCCGGAGACAGAGTGATGTGAATCGTCTGGCGTGCGATCATGTCGCCGGACGAATCTTCCGATTTGGTGACCCAAGAGGCATCGGTTCCGGGGAATGGAACCTCGGCACCTTCGCCATTAATCTCTCGGTACAGACTCAGGAAAAATCCAATCGACATAGGCATAGAGTAGAAGTTATGGTTCGGTACAAAGCCAACAATGACGTCCGGCCTCGTTTCTGTCCACGACCATGCCTTATTGGCAGCAAAGTCTTTCAACCAGTCTAGCTGCGGGTAGTAGAACACAGGCGCCGCATCGACACCTTCCACTCGAGGTGCGTCCTCTTTGAAGGGAGGCACCAGCCAATCTGGAGGGCTGGTCAGAAGATGGCAACCGTAGATATTGGCGCCGGTTTGGATGATGAGCCATTCAAGCTTAGGGCAGAGTTTGTCCACGGCGATGGTGGAGCGTTTGAACATGTCGATGTTCTCTTGAACCTCAATCGGTCCTCTGTATGCTGCTCGCGGTTAATGACTTGCTCAAATGCATATCATAATCGAATAGTGGACTCACCAACGTAGAAGACATGCGTTACATTGTTGATACCCAGGACCTTGGTCGACTTCGCCTCGAGCTCCTCCTGGGTCCCCTCTAGAAGGTTGATGCCAGACGTTATCGACAGCCTGTCATCCGTCGGCCAGTATGACTGCTCCACGCTCAAAGGTCGATTTGTGAATGCGAGCACACCATTCCAGAGACCCTTCCGCGGGTAGTCGTTTAGGATCTCGTTGACGAAGGCCCAGCCAGTTACACCGCTGGCGCCAAACACTAAGGCAACTTTCTCACTGGCCATAGTAATAACAAAATCTCTGCGAAAGCAAGTAATAATAAACCAGAAGTATATTCCTTCGCGGAACTTCAATTGAATTCTGATCTTAGGAGACACCATCCACTTCAAGTGGCCGCGATGTGCGTACTCAACCCCATCCTCATTGCGTGTCTGCACAAGTGCGTATTCGCTCCCTAGTAAGTTTACGTAAACCCTCTTTCATCCAAGTTATATCGAGTATTCACTCGGACACCGAATGCCAAAATTGCCACTTTTAGCCGTGTTGCTACATAACCAGAGAGGTTATGTTTGGGGATCTGCCGAACAATAACTACCTCCCCTTAAGACTTTGAGCTGAGTTTTCAGGCGAGACAGTCAGCCAGTTATTGGATCGTGGAAATCGACAGCTTAATCCTTTTTAGATGATCGAATAACCTTTATCGCTTAAATTATTCGTCACGCTTTAGTTTGGATTTGCATCTTATAAGGATGCAGGTTAAAGTTATTAAGTAATGTAATTGCCAATCCACCCGGCATCCAGATCCACCTGCCACCCTTTCACAAATTCATCAAGTAATTCAATTCTTCCATATTCAATCGATTATTTGTAAGTTAAAACATGTTATAATAAAAAGGAATGATCTTTCAGAAGCAAAGACTGTATTTATAGTTAATATATTTTTACCAAAATACTTGTTAATCCTCGGGGTAATATTTATTATATACATCATCAATTTCTTTTAAAATCGTGCTTTTTAACTCTGCTTCAGCCCATGATATATTGATCGCATTCTTAGCTAACACAACAATGTCTTTATCTGTAAATGAACACAGTTTTTTTATCAGTAACATATTATGAAGGACCCAGCAGTCTTCCATGTACGCAGGATCATCACTGGCAATGGAGATGGGAATCCCAGAATCGTAGAGTTTACGAACCCGAGGTCCAATATCGTAGTGTGACTGGTGCCGAAGATATGCCCACGGACAGATAGTCATGCCAACATTGTTCGCTATAATAAGATCTATCAAGTCCTGTTTCTCTGCTGCGTTGAGACCATGATCGATGCGCTGGGCTCCTGTGCCTCCCACTGTTGAGGTAACCTGTCTGATGTGCTCATGGGTATCTTTTTGTCCCACATCACAATGTGCCGTAAGATTGAAACCATCATTTCGCGCCAGGGTGAATACCTCTTCAAACAAAGATGGAGGCCGGTCGTACTCATTAGAATCAAGACCAATGCCAATGATCATATCTCGATATGGAAGCGCTGCTTTGTAGTGCTCCATTGCCGACTCTGGTGATAGATCACGAAGAAAGCACATCGTCCAAGCAGATTTGACCTTGCCATGATGTTAGTCCGGGTTAAGCACTGAAGCTGGTTAACAATAAGTAGGCTTACGTTCAATTCATTTTCGGCCTTTATCTGAGCATCTTTGAAGCCATCCATCATCTCCTCCCACGGCACGCCACGGCTGGTATGGCCCTGTGGGTCAAAGAAGGGTTCACAGTACCTGACGTTCATTGAAGCGGCGTGCTCAAAGTAGTTCATGGCGAGGTCGAAAAAGTCCTCCTTTGTTTTCAAGCATTCAAAACCTTCGTAATATGCCTGGAAAAATAACACTCGTTCGTCGTCGTTGGTAATAGGCGTAGGTCCCTTGACCTTGGGCCGAGGTATCACAGCATCGTAGCCCGCCCGCAATTCCTCGAGCGTTTTTAGCTCGGATGTAGTCTTTCCCATTCTCAAAGGCGTGCCATTTCTCTTTGCTATCTTCCATCTTAGTTCTGGCGTAAGGGTCCCCTCAATATGTACATGCAATTCACACTTTGGAATGTCGAGCACGAACTTGTCGTCGGCAGCTAACAACTCCCCTCTCAGCCGCTTCCGCTCTTCGAATGACAGCGCTTCGTCGATACCCATGGCGAAACAAGCTATCAAGATTGGTCTGGAAATCCCAGTCCTCAGCGCTTTCTGAGAATCTTTAGTTCCGCGGGAGAAAATGCGTGATAAATACCGTTCCTGACAGGAATTGTCTGTGTTCAGTACTCGCCCGGCAATCTCTCTAGTTGCTACTTAACTAATTCTATCCCATAGAGAGGGGCAAGGGGTACAGTGTCGTGTTGCCTACGCAGCGTCGCGCTCCGACCTCATGTCGGCGGAGTCCGAGCCGTATAAGTGGGAGGACATGGCCCAGCGTTATCAAGAGTCTAATCCCAAACGAGAGAGAAAACGCTCTTGTAGAATATGTTTCGGTGCAAGCCTCAAGGCTTGTTACGGCCTATCTACGCGCTACTACTAGGTGGTTTTGCGCTATAACTAACTATTGGATGTTTACCTCTAGGAATGAGGCTAATGAGATAGGGAATATCCCAACCCATTTTGAAAGCTTCTTGCAGCGTTATTGGTTGTGGTAACCCTGCCTGACTTATCGTCTCTTCGAGGTTTATCAGGACATGGGAGCAGCTCAATAATAATGCTGTAATAAGAATGGCTGGGCACCCACGCAGATGGGGCAGGTCGGCATCAGTCCGTCGGATATTCCCAAATATCTCTCCATTTTGCACGACTGCAATTTGGGAAACGGTCACACGAGGGGCTACAAAGTCTTGGAAAAAATCCGCCTGGAGAAATTCCTAAGCTTTTTTCTCATTAGATCGTGATACTTTCAGAAGAGTATTAACAATTCGTAGCTACCCTCCAGGAGAGATTCACACGTCCCGGGATGGAGATCGAGAAGAAATTACCAATCATGGAGATCGAGCCAAAGAGTCCTGGTGATATGGAACAAGGGATAGGGGATGTCGATAAGTTTTACGCAAACCCACGAGGCCATGGAGAGCTTGAGGTCGCCTATATTCGTGATCGCATCCCCATCCTCCGGAAGCTAAGAGCGCTCGAGGCTTGGCTTGATAGCAAGTTTGGAGTCGAGAAGACGGGCGCCGAGCGTGTTCCAGAGGATCAGAGAAGGCCCCCAAATATCCTTAATGTATGTTTTGATCTGAAGCCATAAGAAAGAGCGGACTAACTGATGGTGATAACTCGTTGCGATTTGTAGATGATGTTATTTTGGTTCTCCATGCTTGTGTCCCCTGGTCTCATCACTATGGGTATTCTGGGTCCCATTTTCGGCCTGTCGGTCAATGATTCAATCATCATTAGTGTCTTTGCATCTTGTATCGGCTCTGTGATTCCAGCATTCACCGCAACGCTGTGTGCTCCCACTGGCCTTCGTCAAATCGCCGTCTCTCGTTATGCATTTGGAATCTGGGGATCCAAATTCTGCGGCTTGCTTAATATCATCGTGAATATTGGCTTTGGAACAATTAATTGTATTGTAGCAGGCCAGCTCCTCAACGCTGTCAGTGGAGGCACCCTCACCGTCGTCGTTGGGATCGTGATACTTTGTGTAGGGTCCTGGTTTATTTCCTTTCTTGGATTCCGCATTATCCATCGGTATGATCAGGTTGCTTGGATACTTATTCTTATCTTCATTTGTATTGAGTATGGCCAGTCGGCAAAATACTTTTCTTCTACTCCAAGCTTTTCTCCCACTTCAGGAATGGATAGAACCGGTGCTGCTCTTAACTATTTTGCCCTTATCTTTGGCGAAGCAGCCGCGTGGTGTTCGATGTCAGGCGACTATTATGTCCAGTATCCACCAAAGGTCAACAAATGGCTGGTTTTCTCACTAACATGGGTTGGTCTTGCATTTCCAACCATCTTTGTCTGTATACTTGGTAACCTCTTTGGAGGCATTGTTCTTACCAATCAAGCAATGTCAGATATCTATGATAACGGAGGAATTGGTGCTCTTATCCTTGCAACTATGTCTCCCTCAGGGTGGAGTAAATTCGTATGTGTTATGTACGCATTATCATTTAGTAAGTAACCCATATAAAGTTGATTACAGCATATATGCCAGAACTAAAAGCTTTTAGTGGCCAATGTGACAGCAATTTATTATTCGTCTTCATTATCTATCCAACTCTGGGGGAAGCATTTTATGGCCGTTCCTCGGTTCGTTTGGAATACCCTTCTCGCTGCTATCAGTCTCGGTCTAGCTTGGGGAGGAAAGGATTCTTTGGCGGATATTCTGACTAATTTTCTTTCTCTCCTTGGGTACTGGACGGTTTGCTTTGGTCTTATTCTCGCAATAGAAAATTTCTACTTCCGGCCACGTATCGGTGGCTATGACCTTGAAGGCTGGCAAGACCAAGACCGGATGCCTTGGGGTATTGCCGGCTGCACAAGTTTGGCATTGGGTATCGGGCTCAGTTTCTTGGGAATGGACCAGACTTGGGTAAGAGCCCTTCCTCCTTGATAACCAAGCTATCTTTACAAGATTCCAGAACTCTTACTAACACGTGAAATGCAGTATATTGGACCTGCTGCCAAAGCTATTGGGACTTATGGCGGTGATCTCGGCAACTACATTACCTTCATCGCTGTAATCATCAGTTACCCAGTCCTTCGACATTACGAGATTAAAATTATAGGCCGATAATGTCACGGTTCTTAGGTTGTCGGCTGGACATAAGAATAAATATCATTTTACTAAGCAATTCATTGTAAAAGGCTCCAATAGATCCTTTTCAAAGAATATTATCGAAATTACCTTTATTTTTATTAGTGGATGAAGGCGTGAAGAGCCTGGGGTGAGGAAGGGACAAAAATGAAAAAGAGGGAATATAAGCTGGCGTGGCATTAGCAACGCCAGCTTTACAACACTGTCGCGTTGACTTGCTTTTTTGTAATGACGGGATCTTTATAAAACATTAAATGTAATTACAAGAGTTGCGATAAAAATTTATAAAACACTTCAACGATAATATAAACGACTTGTTTGTCACGAACGGAAACCTTGACACTTGAAAGACAAAACATTCAATATGACTTTACTGATTATATATACTTATAATTCCATACACTCGTTAGAATAATTTTCAAGACAAAATATACTCTAGTAAAGTTTAACAGTAAGTGTTAGTAGACCAATTAGCACTTCTATAACTCGCCGAAATGTACAATCAGGTACGCCTTAAGGAACGTGATCGGCTTAGTGTACAGATTAAACATGAGGTACGACAAATTACCATTACCGTAGCGTATCATTGACAGATCGGAGATATTACGTAGGATGTAGGTGGTGTAAGGAATAATGGGTATAGTGGATGGCCCCCTCTTCTCGGATTAGCCAGCTCAGCGTTTAAGTCGCCGGCTCACGGTTGGACGAGGTCATCTCCGCCATGCACCGGGGATTTCAGATGCCGTGGAGATATGCCGTGGAGAGAATAAGACGGATGGTGAAAACAGCAATCATAGCTCTTGGCTTCTAACCCCAGATTTACTCCACAATCATAATCGCAAACCCTTGGCGTCCGAAGTTCCCCGCGACCGAGATAAGTAGTAAGTCAGCAGAGCAAACTGTATCAGCCGACAAACGATGCGACAACTCTGGCCGAATAGTGCCATATATATCAAGCAGCACCAAAGGTGACTTTTGAACTTGGTAGTAGACCTAAAGAGAGTAACTCGAGAGGCACAGAGAGTTCACCATTGATTACTGTTGACCAGCATGGCTCAAAATAAATATCTGAACAAATTGGAAGGCCAATCGGTCCTGATCATTGGCGGTACATCTGGGTATGCCTTTCTCCTATGTTGAATCGTATCTCCATCAGTACTCGAAGGTACTAACCTCATCACAGCCTGGGCTTCGGCGTTGCTGAGGCTTGCATTGAGTTCAAAGTTGCCAACTTGTACATTTCATCCTCACGCCAACAAAAAATTGACACGACCATCGCGCGCCTCCAAAAATCCTACCCGGGCACCCAAACCAAAATCACCGGTCTAGCCTGCGACCTAGCTAACGAGAGCAACCTCGAATCCAACATCGAGAACCTCTTCAAGCAAATCAATGCCAAGCTCGATCACATTGTCTTCACAGCTGGTGACCCGCTCGGCATCAAACCACTAGAGGACATCGACATGTCGTTCTTCAAGCAATCAGGTATGGTGCGCTTCTTCGCGCCAGTCTTCGTTGCTAAACATGGCCGCAATTACCTCAATAATGATGTCCGCAGCAGTATCACGTTCACTTCGGGAACGATCGTACAGCAGCCAAATAAGAATTGGACGCCGGTCGCTGGGTTCATGTCCGGCCTGGTGGGAATAACCAGGAACCTGGCGCTAGAGCTGAAGCCGATAAGAGTAAATCTGGTTGAGCCTGGTGCTGTAGATACCGAGCTATGGAACCCACAGTTTCCGGATGATAATGCAAAGAAGGCGTTTCTTGATAAGTACGGGCTTAACTTGGCTACTGGAGTGGTGGGTAGGGTCGAAGATGTTGTAGAACTATACCTTGGCGTGATGAAGGACCGGAATACCACAGGAGCAATAGTAGAGAGCAATGGAGGAGCGCNTAATTGTGTAGCTACCAAAACGCGAGGGCGAGAATGGGCTGTATTAGAGTGATGCATGTGGCGGACAAAGATAGATACTAGTTTGAAAAACGCTTGAAAATCAACAGCACATTCGTCCACAGTTAGTTGAGGATGAATGCCAATGGGCTCATATGTGTTGCAGTTACTTTTCTTCAAGCTGGTCCAGTTTCTTATCTAACAACCCAACTCTATGAGCGTAGTCAATGTTTCAGCTTAGTCGAGCCGGACGAGTCCATCGGGATCCATGCCAACGCACAACGAAATACAACCAGGAGTGCCTTGGATATAGCTAGATGTCGAACACATGCTTGAGATCTTCCATCACACCTCTAATCTGTACGCTACAATGATCAATAGACATGCACATAAACTACGTCGTGGGCGTTGGCCTAGACTACTAGACTCGGGTCATCTCAATAGAAGGTCCAATAAGAAGTAAATTTAGAGTAACATGTCTATCATGGAAGAGAAAGAGAAAGAGTAGTAGAAAATACGGTAGAGTAGAAGGGGATCTTAATATATTTAGAGTTGGCAGCTGCGAAACGATCTTGAGGTTCACGTCTATATAATCATTCTCCAATCTTCCTCTCCTTTGCCCCTTTAAAATTCCAAGTCAAAAGCTAACGTATCGTCACAAATTCTCCCTACCAGGCCAATAAGTCTGCCAACATGAATTAGCACCTATTTCTTTGCCATCTCATTAACGTACTCTTGATGCGCAGGATGCTTAATATATCCTTCTAGATATTCTGCACTTTCGAGTATTGCCACCGCGCCGTAATCGAATCCCTTAGTTCGATGGATCATGCTCGCCAGTGGCGGGCCAAGGTTTATCTCAACCAGCCCTATATCATCATCACCTAGCATTAAACATCTTTTCGCTCGCAAAGCACCGGCTGCTGCATACCTGGGACTTTTCCGACTAAGCTCTTACCGATGGAAGTCAAACTTTTAACATCTTCTGGCTTGCCTTCTTTCTTGAGTTTAAATAGCACTTAGAAGTGGTCAGCTATATAGCATCCGTAGAGAAATCATGGGATAGAGCAGCCATTACCAACGTGATAGAGACCCATATTTGCGGTTGACCAGTCTAGCAGGCACGCTGTAAGCTCTTGTGTTTTCTATGATTTGGATGTTATAAGTGAAATAAACCTACTTATGAAACAGAAATTGGCTTGCCCTTATAAATTGCTCTTTCATAGCAATGCTCTTCAAGATTCATTCTTCATCCAATCGCAGTGCACTCCGCCCCGCATACCTTGGCATTGCACGGGAAACACTAGGTGGAGCTACCGAGTGTGAGAGCAAGCTCCACCTGGGAGGTTATCCCACTTGTTAGCGACTAAGAAGCCGATGTCCCAGTAAGAGCGGATATAATTACGACGTGGCCACTCCGGTCCGGCTTTTCCACCGTTTGTGGAGACTCGGCATAACACTGCCGGGCCTCTGGATACTTTGCTCTGATTACGCAGTAAGTAGGTCTGATATAATACATTTTCATGAAGTCGCGGCACGGTAGACGTTCCACTGAAACTTCCATCAAGCACGCTACCACTTGTCCCTATTCTACCTTTTACGAGCATACAGATTATCCATCTTAGTTACTGGGTTATCCTTAGGTCTTGCAAAGTCCCCTAAGCGCAGCAGATTTGCATCAGCCAACCTCAAAAGGCCCACCACAAGTCATTCGATACCTACGAAGCTGTTCAAATAGTCCTGTCACAATCATGGGTACCCTAAACCTTTCCACATTCGAAATCCCCAAGTCAGATAATTGTGTTCGCGTAAGGATGGTTGATGCCGAGTGCCACATGGCACTGGCATCTCAGCATTTCTTCCAGCCAACCCCTCCGGGCCACGAGATTTTGTATAGCACCGACGTGGCATTCCTCATTGAGAACCCGCGACTGGGAAAGAAGGCCATGTTTGACCTGGGGACGCGAAAAGACTGGTGGAAGCAGCCTCCCATGATCACGAAGAGGCTAGGTACCTTTTTGAGATATATCAAGGTGGATAGGGACGTGACCGAAATTCTTGAAGAGGGAGGCATTAAACTCGAGTCTATCAGTATGACCATGCCCCTTCGCTCCAAGAATGACTTTCGCGTAGCCAACTAGCTCCTATGCTGACTGCACCGAACTGCAGACGATATCATCTGGTCGCATTACCATTTTGATCACACTGGCAGTACTTATCTCTTTCCGAAGACTACAAAACTTGTCTATGGCCCTGGGACAGAAACATTGCTGCCTCCATACCCTGAAAATCTCAAGTCACCCATCGGGGCCGAGCATCTGGACGGTCGCAAATGCATAGAGATCATGATGGACACACAAATTGGGCCACTGCCTGCACATGACTTCTACGGAGACGGCTCTTTCTACCTTTTGGATACTCCCGGTCATGCGGTTGGCCACATCTGTGCTCTGGCCCGAACGACTCCCAACACATTTATATTCATGGGTGGAGACATCTGCCATTTCGCAGGAGACTTTCGACCCACGGAGGAATACCCATTGCCCGATCCCATTCCTGAAGGAGCTTTGCATAAGGACGCCTCGTTCCCTACTCCATGCCCGTGCAGCTGGTTCACGGATGATCATCCACGGGGAGCTCAGGGAGAGCAAGCGCGCACAACGCCGTGGTACACTCTCTCAAGGCATAAGCACTCTTCATACGGCGACCCGGAACTGGCGACCCGGAGTGTACAATCCATGCAGAAGTTCGACGTGATGAAGGACATCTTGGTCTGCCTCGCACATGAAACTGCTCTACCGGCCCAGTTACCAAGCTTCCAGAAGGACCCGGATGTCGACTTGAATTCGTGGAAGGAGAGGGGCTGGAAGGACAGGTGCGATTGGGGTTGGCTGAATGAGATCCCCAAGAATGGGAAACCTGGTCGAAAGGATATTGGGGAAGGGTTCTATAGGGATGGCAAACTATGGACGACGGCGCGGCAGGAGCTGGGGGAAATGGACTGACGTGAGCAGAAGAGATGTGAGCTGTAGCACTGAAATTAAGCAATTAAGCAATTAAGCTTCTTTGGACATTCCAAACCAGCAACTGAGCACTTCATGGATTGGAGCGTTGCAACTGAAGCCGAGATATCATTATCATTATTATGATTATTACTATTGTTGCAATATCTGATGGAGTTGACGACTTGATTCAGCTACTGAAGTGGGGTAAAGCCCATATATATACACTCCAGTACCACATATACTGTGTGCCTGCGTATATCTCATCCTTATAGTTCAACAACTATCATTATTATCACCAGTATTATCATTACCGTTTTTATTACGCTCGAGTTGATGACGCACGCGGGGATGCCGGATGTTAATTACGGTCGTCATTGGCCGTCGCTTGTCCCGCGTGTCTGGGGCCCCTCATTTTCGCGCTGGCTCCGTTTTCGCCCCCCGCTCGGGTTTTCATAATTACAGTAAAAGTTCGATTCGTTTTCCGCTCCGCTCCTGCTCCTGGTTTCTCCTTCCATCATGCCGTGAACAAGACGTGGCTGAAGCCGGGGCGACATGGATAGAAGTAGACTCGATCATGATCACAGCTCCGAGCATCCGGGCCGCAAGAGACAGAAACTATTGTCCGCTTGCGACTCCTGCCGCAGTCGAAAGGTATGCCATTCCGGGTATGAATGGAATTGGGTGATAGCTCATAGTGCTAACATTGCTTCAACACGGGTAGATTAAGTGTGATGGACTAAGACCAGGTAAGACGAGGGCCTCCAGCGCGGCAGAAGTCCAATTCATATAGCCATCTTTGGACCGTCTTCTGTCCAATATGCCACCTCATACTTTACACATGACTAATTCTCAAATCCAGTGTGCTTGCCATGCCAGAAGAAATATGGCTCATTGGCAAGCTGTTCTTGGGATTCAGGGTCTTCTCGCGTCGACCAGCATGCGCCCCTGCAGTATGTCCGACAACTCGAAGAGCGAATCCGCATATTGGAGCACAATAAGAGAACCCATGAAGACGACATGCAAACCCACCATTCACCACAAGTTCCTATCCGTAAGGATGCATCGCCACCAGAACAGACCGGGTCCTACGGCGCCCAATGGTTGACGCACGACAAGCAATCCTCCACAGGCGTCCCGGCTACGCCAGAACAAAAGAACCCAACAGAGACTCCTTTGATACCTGCAGTGATTGGAACAGCCACAAACCAGTCCCGCAAACAGGAATCTTATGGAAGTTCAAGTGCGGGAAGCTTCATTCAGCATGTTTGCAAGGTGGTCGAGCAGAAGGTTGCGTCGCCACCAACAACTTCAATGCCGATGATGAGTAACCAGGCCGACCTGCCACTGATGGCCCCCAAAGATGATGGTATCCGTGTACAAGTTGAGTGGGCCTTGCCTACACGGAAGAAGGCAGACGAGCTTATGAATGTGTACTGGAACTATATACACACGATCTATCCTTGGCTTGACCGGAGAATGACAACGCTGGATTTTGAGAGTCTGTGGAAAGCTGACAAGAGCATCCCACATCAAAGGTCGTTTCTATGCCTCCTCAACCTGATGTTTGCTATGTCAAGTCAGCTGGCAGAATTCATCGAGCCGCAAGATCGAGCAGCGACAGCGAATATGTTCTATGTTCGGGCCAAAAGTTTCTTGGACAATGATAATATCGCCTCGGTTCGACATGTTCAGATCTACCTATCTTTTGGATTGTACCTACAGAGCACTAACGAACCACATCAGTGCTGGATGTTTATCGGCTTAGCTATTCGGACGGCCCAGAGTCTGGAGCTTCATAAGCCAGAGACAAACGAACGACCTTCCAATGCTCGGATAAGCGCCCTTCTCCACAGGGTTTGGTACGGCTGTGTACTCATGGACAGGATGTTGGCTATGACATATGGACAGCCGTGTATGCTCACACGCGGCGCCGCAATGAACGTTCCACCTTGCGTTCCCGTCGATGGAGAAGAAATATATGTTGAAACAGATACGTCAAGAACTTCCATGACTAAGATGCCTGCAATGGTTGATTTCTTCAACTGTCTTTCAACACTCTACAATATCGTGTACGATATTCTGGTTAATCTTTACTCATCGGAGCCTCCACAGTTCCAGACTTTGGACGATGTGTACCAACGCTTCTTCGAAGGCTATCATTGTTCCAGTCATGAACTCAATGTTCTTGAGATCGACCGAAAATTGGCTACATGGAAGCGAACAATTCCTATCCACTTACAAATTGGCAGCTACCCGGAAAGGGGCGGCAGCATCACTGTGCTCTCAAGACAAGCTACTATACTGCATCAGCGGTGAGACTGCTTCTTCAGGGCTCTTTTTTAGCTAACCGTTTGCTGCTGCTGACGAATTTGTCTGTACAGATTCCTTCATGTTCGCCTGCTGTCCTTGCGGCCTGTCCTTTCATCATTTATCTCTCTAGACGGACGTGAAATGGAACTCTCACCCACAGCGGAGACGTTCTTATGCCGCCGAGTGATCTTCCAATGCTCTGTTGTCTGTGTAAGAGTAGCGCAAGAAGTTATTGATGTAGTGGACCAAAAGCGAACCGAGACCTTTGGAGCCATGACAGATTTAGTCGCTTGGTGGTATAATGTCTTGTTCTTGTACACCTCGGCGACGGTGCTTATAGCAGCTCGGTTAAGCCCGTTCATCTTGACAGAGATCTCAGAGACGGCTATCTTCGAATCATGGGGGAAAGCCATGCGTGGACTTGACCACTATAGTGTGTTTAGCAATTCGATCAAAAGGTTGATCACAACACTTAAACTTCTCTTTGGCACTGTACCACAGCATTTCTCACGACTGCGGCCACCCCCGGAAGAAAATTCCATTACGGAACACGATACCAATCCCGACAATCTAACGGTTGGAGTTGCACATGAAACCTCACTTAAGGGCAGAAATGCTTCAATGATATGGCCTCAAAGTACACCAATGGATATGAGCGATATGGCCTGGATAAATGACCCAGAGTTTGACCTGAACGATTATGGGGGATTGCTTAATTCAACATTCGATACTAACGATATGTCCTGGCTCACGGCTGTGCCGTTTGGTATGTCTTATCAAGCTCAGCGCAACCTCAGTTAAATTGCAGGCAGATGTGCTATGCCTTGCTGTACACTAGTTCAATGGATATGTTTCATTATAGGAAAGCCCGTTCTAATACTTGATGGCAATGAAACAAGCAATTACTGTTACTAGAATAGCATCTCAAGGATCAAGACCATCAACGTTACTTCTACCATATCTTTTATTTAATATTTCATTGCACTTCTACTTGCAACTTATATGTGACTATCTGAACTCTATCGTAATTTACGATACCCAAGGACCGCAGGTATACCTTTCTATTGCTAAGTCTATAGGTTCTATGACATTCTCCTTCAGTCTAACTCTATTAGCCATCTAAGGGCATTTAGCATATCCTGCCCATATTTCTGGGTGGCAGAAAGCTCTGGAAAAAGGCCAAACCCGTGAGGAACCCCAGGATAAATGTCCACTTTGGTCGTAACGCTGCCCAGTGTTATTATTAGCATCAACTACATCTAGAAAGAGTTACTGCTGTGTTGATTCATACTTAGCGTTTTTCAGTTTTGTGGCATACGCAAGGCCTTCATCTCTCATAGGATCTAGTCCAGCAATTTGAATGTATGCTGAGGGCTGGTTTGTGAAGCTTGACGCCAATAATGGGGAGACCGTGACATCAGATGGGTCTGGGGGATTATAGAGCTCAAAGAAGTTTCTCATGGACTCCTTAGACAAGATTGGAGAATTCTTGTTTTGCTCCATACTTAAAAACTCGAAGTCGTTTGGGTAGTATTTAGGGTGGCATACTGCCGGTATTCGCAGGATCTGCCCATGTATTTGAATTCCTTGTGATGTGGCTTTATGAGCTAGTACCGCAGCCTACCTACAAGTTAGGAAAGGCAAGTGAATTCAGTGGCACGAGGGTTTACCAGGTTTGCGCCAGCACTGCTGCCCGCAACTATCAGACGCTTTGTGTTAACATTCAGCTTAGGAGATTGGTCAATAAGCTGTCAGTGTTAGCCGATTGTCCTGGTATGATCGAAAAAGAACTCTAATCACCCATAATAGTGTCATCCAGACATCGTCGACTGCAGCAGGATAAGGAAATTCTGGGGCGCTGTGCAGGATTAGATTGAAACAATTAAGAGAGGGGGCAAAGCTAATTCCTTACAGCCTGTAGTCCACACTGACAATCACAGCAGACCCGTGGATGCACATCGCTCTGCAGGTCTCATCCTCTCCGTCGAGGTCTCCTAAAGCCCATCCACCACCATGCATACTGCAAACATTAGTTGATATTTCTGAAAGCCAGCACATATCTAACTTACTATATTACTGCAGGTAATGGATCGTGGTGACCAGTTGGTGTGTAAATTCGAAGAGTAATATTTGATTCTTGCGTCGTCTGAATCAAGACGTCAACCGTCTCCAGGCCGTGCGTGATGCTAGGTTTCATTTTTTGAGCTCGTGTCTTGATTGACTTCATTGCCAAGCGCATTTTGGAAATATCGCCCTCGAGCTTCGGAACAATTCCCGAATTGGCCTCGTAAAACTACGAGCGTCATGTCAGCCCATGAAGATACAAACCTGGATTACGGAAATTTGACCTCAGCCCATTCTTTGCTCGGTATTGAAAGATGTCCATATCTCGAAGTTCCGGAGCCTGGTACATCTATAGATTCAGGCAGAAAATTTGCGCCCTCGTTTTGGCCGTTCTGTCCATTTTGCCCAGTCAGTTGAAGGTAATTGTCGTGGCCCTCTGCAACGGTCATGATGTCTTTAATGGGTGAGCTTTAGAATGTTTAACAAAGGCAAGGAATGTGTAGTGACAATTTGACACCATAAAAGTAATTATAGATCTTTAGGATACTCTCGACAAGAACTAGCACTTCATTTACTGTTAAAACCCATATGTTCCGGCCGATAGGCAAATTCGGCAATACCACATTCGGCCGGCCGGTACGCCAATGCAAACAATAATTTTACAGCAGTGTTTGAACCTCCATTTTCTTCTCTTCTTTTCTTTTGATTCAGTAACATAACTTATAGATATTATAAATCTGGCATATTAGAGCTACTAAACAACATAAATTAAGATCGAATTTACGTATGTGGCATATTTGACGAGAGAGAGTGCTATTTCGTCTCGGCAAGACTAACCAATTTTCCAATAATAGAAGTGAGGAGGAGTACCGGTATCCGTAAAACTGTTGCTTTTGCCGAAATGGAGTTCTCCGCTAGTTGATGAATAAGTGACTGGCACTTGAGAAGATTCTTACTCTGAAGTGACCAATCGCTTTTGCATCCGTAGTCCAGCACGTGCCTAGACAACAGAGCTCTCCCCGGCCAATCACAATGCTATCCGGGCTACGGAGGGAGCTAGGAATGTAATTGAGTGCTTGCCAATGTTCTGCCAATGTTGTGGTCTGTGTCATAGATCCGCACATCCGCAATTCTACCACACGCCTCCTCACTTACCACTTGGAAATTATACACGTTCATCTGAAACTTATTGAATTTTCTTTGATTTTTCAAAATTGAAATCATAATTATGTAAGGTTAATTTGTAAAGACTTCAGGTGGCGTAAGTCACTAAGGCGTGGGTACGGGTTAACGAAGGGCTGCATAATAACACATTTAAACTTGATAGTACGTATATATTTCGATACATACAGTTAATCCTGGGAATATACCAGAAATTCCGACTAGTTTGCAACTGTGTTTTGGTAAAATTCAATAGTGTGTATACATACATCCAATCGGCGACGTTGGTCATGGACTTCGCGTACCAAGATTGCGGATGTACGGATTTACAGATATGGTAAGCACAGTAAGCAAAATCTGGGGAGCTGGGGAGGTAGTCTGGGGCCCCAGATTGCAAACACGTGACGATTCTCCTCCTGACTGATCTCATAAAGGCTCTATGTCGCCCCTTATCAATATTCTTCTCCAGAAGCCCCTAACCTTCTTGTTCACAATTGACCAATTCGATTTATCACTATGGAGGCTACACTGGCACAGAATGAGAAGCCGGAGCCGCCGCAACACCATGAAAAAGTGACAGACGTTATTACTGAAGCTCCAATGAGCAAAGGGATTGGAATTGAACCCGGCGATGTTCGTGTTGCTACTTCTAAATCAAAGCAAGAGCGCGCCCTTGTCCGTAAGATGGATATCTTGATCTTGCCCTTATTGTCGGGTGCTATCTTTTTCGCTTACCTGGTAAGTCTTTGAATCCAATAGCACATGAATCTCACTGACACCCTAGGATCGTGGCAATATTGGAAATGCGCGAATCATGGGTCTTCAAAAAGACGTCGGTATCAACGACAGCCAGTTCTACAACTGCCTCATGATGTTCTGTGAGTTTCGAGCCCTTTTGTTTTGCACCGGCCCTAACTTCCGCACAGTCCTTGGGTATATGCTCGTCGAACTTCTCGCAGGTATCCTACTTCGTAAATTTCCCGCACGCTTTGTTATAGGAGGAGCAGTTCTTGCTTTCGGTGTTTTTGCCGCTTGCTTTTCAGCCGTGAAGAGTTATGGACCTTTGATGATACTTCGACTCCTCCTTGGTCTAGCGGAGGGGACAAGCTATAACGCCTACCTTTACACTAGCTTATGGTACAAACCACACGAATTGTCTCGAAGGACTGGTAAGTGAATTAGTCGGTCTTTTGAAGTGTCCACGGCTGATTTGAATTATGTAGCCGCTGTATACGGAATGAGCCCCATTGCCGGAGCTTTTGCTGGTCTTATATCATATGGCGTGGAAAAAAATCTTGAAGGAGCACACGGGTACCGCGCATGGCAGTGGTTATTCATCATTGAAGGCTCGTTGACCATTGCGTTCTCACTCCTCATAATAGCCCTCCTACCAGGCCTGCCAGACATCGTTGTCAAAAGCGGTCACTTCATGTTCCACAATGAAACCGAGCGCAGTATCATTTCGAAGCGGATGCGCGAGGGTAAGTCTTGCCTTAGTATATCCGAAGGCTTCGCAAATACTAATACCAAGATATCGCAGGCCAAGTGTCAGAGAATTCCGAAGTCCGCTACCATCAAATCTGGATCGCGCTCAAGGACCCCAAGCTCTATCTCTGTGCCCTGATGATTGCGGGATTCGGCCCTGTTATTCAAGGATTCTCCGTCTTACTGCCCACTTTTATCAACGAATTTAACTTCTCACCACTGCAGACACAGTTATTCTCTATGGTACCATATGCTTTCGGATTTGCTGCTCTTGTGATAATGAGTTTTGTGTCCGACTATCTCAACCACAGAGCATTCCTCATCTTTGGATGTTTCGCCACATCGGTAATAGGCTTTATCATCTTACTTGCTACAACAAACAAGGTTGCGTTGGTTGCTGGGCTTTGCTTCGTCCTGGCAGGTACATATCCTGGCACAGTCCTATGCGTGGTTTGGATCAACACTATGCATGGTGGATTTACGAAGCGTGCCATGGCCATTTGGATCAGTCAGATCTTCATACAGAGCTACGCAATAATTGCAACTCAGATATACGACACGCCTCCACGATACTATAAGGGTCACGGAATTACAACCGCACTTTGTCTCCTCGCCATGGCCAGCGTTGTCGCTTTGTATGTAATAATGAAGCGGGCCAATACGCAGCGCGATCAACGAGCACATGAACTGGAAGCAAGTGGTGAAGTCGACCCACATATGGAACAGGATTTCGAAGACTTGTGCGACTTCCATCCTGCTTGGCGCTATGCGCTTTAAGAAGCTAAATGAATTACACCGTTTGTCTCTGTTGATGGTTTCTAAGATTAGTGATGTGTCTCCGCTGCGTAATTGCATGTATTACGATTAATTATATTAACTTCATGCTCCTTCTGCAATCATGCATACATGTGCTCTAATTGGCTAGTCTAACCCACTTCCATGCCCTGGAAAATTAATAATATTTACGGTACTTCACTAATGAAATTATTATTCTGATACACTAATCAAATGCGATATACTTTACTCTTCTCAAGCATAACTCTACATAGCACAGACGTTCCATAAAAGTCTTATCATTTTCACCGACTAAATGGTTACCATCTTTACGGAGACTCGATTGATTGTTGGCAATACACTACTTATATTCCCTTACCCATTATGTTTTGTGGAACGTCTTGAGAATCTCGGAAGTTCGGGCGACTCTCATGGCTCCAGCACTCTTTCAACACTTGAGATTTTTGGCGTTGTGCAAGGGGTCTTGCGCGGGGAAGCGGGGAGACGAGGCTGAACCACGGCACTCGGTCTCTCCGTATCAGCTCTTCCAGACTTCCAGAGCTTCTCTTCTGTCACTAACGGCAAAGTACTATCAAGAGCCGGAGACGCCGAAGACACCGAAGCCAGCAGTCCTGGGCCTGTCTGGGCCGTATGCATGACGTTCAAGTTGCTAGAGACGAAGAGTCCATCAGAGCTATTTTTGAATGACGTGTGTCTTGAATGGCTGAAGCCTTCGTGTCCTCGAACTACTCATCTAAACAAAGATGCAACACCTTCAGGATAAAGTAGCATTGGTAACCGGTGGAGGATCAGGCATTAACCTCTGTTTTTCGAAATTGCTATACAATGCTGGATGCAAGATTCTGATCGCTGATCTCGGTCTACACAGCAGTGCGAAAGAATGGCTTTCATCGATTCAGCAGGAAAATCGGTCTGAGTCTCAGGTTCAATATGTTCAGACGGATGTTACGGACTGGATTCAGCTTGAAAACGTTTTCAAGGTTAGTCAGGCCAGTTTTGGAACCGTGCCCGACATTGTGGTTCCCGGAGCAGGCGTGTACGAACCATCATCCAACTCGTTTTGGGAGGATCAGGATAAGGACTCACGGTACAAGGTGCTAGACATCAATTTGGTCCATCCAATCAAGCTGACTCGTATCGCAATCCGACACATGGTTCAGGCCGGGAAAAAAGGAACCATTTTACACGTGTCCAGCATCGCAGGACAGCGCTCAAGCATTGTAACACCTCTCTACACCGCCTCCAAGCACGGCCTTAACAGCTTTATTCGAGGCATGGGTTCTCTTGAAGACATAAATGGGATTCGGGTTTTGGGAGTAGCACCGGGGTAAGTGCCAACGAACGTTCCTAATGGAGCCAATGCATATGAGTTGAGTACAAAGAATAGTTTACTAACTCCAGAACGGTTTATAGAACGGTTGGAACCCCTCTTTTCACCGAGCATCCTGAAGCATCGAAGTTTCTGGATCTTGAAAAGGACGTTCTTCTTTCGCCCGAAAATGTAGCCAACGCAATGTTTGCACTCCTGACGGAGAAANGACTACAAGGGTGGTACAATTTTGGAAGTCTGTGATGAGAGTAAGTGGCGAACGGTCTCTTTGCTTAATGATCCCGGGCCACAAGGACCTGCAAGTATAACAAGCCGTAAAAAGGAAGCAGTAAATGATATTCTACCCTATCTATCGGTAGACGGAGAATTGGGCAGGTCTATCAATAAGGAGATCATGAGCGATTAATATCTTGAGGAGATTTTCTCAAATAGATTCTTTTTTTCAATATGTATTTAACCTCTCTAAGCCGGCAGGGTTTGTGAAATATGCTAATAGTGCCCAGTAAGTGTAAGTGTCCCTGTCTTCGTGATCAGATACTCATTGACCGCAACATCTTTACCACTCTCCTTTCCATAGCCGCTTTCTTTAATTCCACCGAAGGGACTTTCGGCAGCGCTAGAGTTTCCGGTATTCTATGAAGCCGTCAATGAAAGGCTCATCATTCGAAGACAGTGACGATGTACTTACCAGTCCTATCACGCCGGCTTCCAGTTTTTCCAGCATTCTCCAAGTGCGGTTGACATCTGTTGTAAACGCGTAGCTCGCAAGTCCCATACTAGTCATATTGGCTAGAGCAACTACTTCTTCCTCTGTATTAAATTTGAAGACACCACAGACAGGGGCAAAGGTCTCCTCCCGAGCCATGAGCATGTCCACATTCATATCTGCCAGAATAGTTGGCGCCATAAAATACCCTCCTTTTCCCATTCCACACTCATTATCGGGTTTAATGGCGTTCTGAAATGGTTTTCCACTTCCAAGAACAATGTGAGCCCCGTGCTCGAGAGCATCAACTACTTGAGCCTCCGCCTTCTCGAGCCCACGGGGTGTAGTTAGAGGGCCCATGGTGGTCTCAGGGGTCATACCATGACCGACAACAATTTTCACTGTTCGCTCTTTCAACAGCATAATAAACTTATCATGTATGCCGGATTGAACGTACAAGCGGTTCGCTGTAATGCAGGCTTGCCCTGCGTGCCTCCATTTGAGCGACATGAACTGTTCAATGGCTAAATCTATATCAGCGTCATCGAAGACAATAAACGGGCAATTCCCTCCGAGTTCAAGCGTGCACTTTTTAAGGCCTCTAGCACAAAGGCCAGCAATAATCTTTCCAACACGTGTACTGCCTGTAAATGTAACTTTCTTGACCAGTGGATGTGTACACAGTTCTTCGGAAAGGCCTGGGGTATTCTCCAAAGACGTTGTAAGAACATTTAGTACGCCATCAGGGAATCCAGCCTGAGTAGCCAGATGGGCGAGCGCAAGACACGTATTTGGCGTTTCAGGACTTGGCTTCACGATCATCGTACACCCTGCAGCAAGAGCAGCGCCTGCTTTGCGCAAAACCATTGCAATTGGGAAATTCCAGGGAACAAGTGCGGCGGCGACACCAATAGGTTGTTTTATGACAAGCGTACGACGGTTCGGTGCTGAAGGAACCGCTACAGATCCCTGGATGCGTTCTGACTCGCCAGAGAACCACCACAGGAAACCCAGAGAATAATCAATTTCCGCATGAGCTTCTGCCAGTGGTTTGCCTGTCTCGTAGGTGAGTATCTTCGCAAGGTCGGCCTTTGCGTTTAAGCAGAGATTGTACCACTCCATAAGAAGTTGTGCCCGCTTCCTTGGGTTCATGATTGAGTAAGACTGGAATGCTTTGTAGCTAGACTGAACGGCATCTTCCACATCTTCTATTGTGTTGTCAGGACAGGAAGCCCAGATTTTGTCGGAACCAGGATCAATTACTGAGAAACGCTTCCCAGATTTCGCTTCAACCCATTGTCCATGTACGTAGGAGTCCTGATGGAACAGCCCTTCATTTGCCAAATTAAAAGGTGGCACTTGTACTGTACCCATATTGATGATGGGAAGTGTCGTTTTGTGTAAGAAGTTGGTGCTTCTGTAATTAAGGTCTGCTAGCAACGGATATAATAATTAAGAATGTAAAGAAGTCTCCATTAGGAACCCTTCCAAGAGCCTACCCATGTGACTGATATGTACAGAATCACCCGTTACAGAGAAGCCGCCATCCTCCGAATGGCATTAAAGCCATGGACTTCCGCCGGGGAGGGAGAACTTCGGGATACTAGCATTTCAGGACCATGAGCCGGAATTGACCTTCTTAGCTAATTCAAATATTGTTAGCCCGGGTTGAAGCCTACAAAGGCCCGGAGTTTTGGGTCACGATTTTCTTTTTGTACTGCACCACAGCCACCACGCCGTCAAATTCTCGTCAAGTCATGAGCGAAGAAGTTAAAGGTGGTTAGGTCTCGGGGGCGTCAGTTAATGACATAGTCCTTCGGAAGCCGGCCAGTAGCTTGCTTTCAACACCAGCAATATAGACTAAGATGGAGTTCAGATTTAGAGACCATGGATGTTAATTCGATGTAGAAAAGGTAGTCCAATTAATCTATGGTGACTTAATCAAAAGACTTCTGCGTGAACTATATGCAGATTCTACATTTCACTATACATCATTTTCACTTTTCTTCCATCGATAAGACTGGTTTTGTTCAAGTCCAGTAGCGAATCGAATTTTAGGAGTGTTATGGTCTAGTAGAAATAGAGGCACTTTATGCACGTTGCATAGCTGTAAGCAAAGCACTTAATTAGTCTACAAAACGCTGATGCTTCTGTAAATTATTTAAAATTCTTTTTATTTAAAGTCTATACAAAGTGGTTTTGCACAATTAAGCCAACAATTAAAATCAAAGGAACGCTTCATTAATGTACAAATTACATATAGTAGCTTGGTAAATCCCTTTTCTCGCAAACAATGGGATACTCTGAAGTAAGTTTAACCGGACTGAACTCTTTGATTCGCCGTTATAATTCTGGGAAATATGTTCGGCCTACCATATCCACATCTTCGGCATCCAGGACCATAGAGCGTATTGCCGGTTGTGACATGGCCTAATTGCGGCCGAAGAACCCGAGCCAGGAAGCCGAGAGCTGCTTTGCACAAGGTGCCGAATCCAGACATCACCTTGCTCCTTTTCATCACCGATATTACAGTCTCCCTAACTAACGACCTGCTCCTGTAACCTCATTTTACTGGGGTACATTTTGCGTAGTTATTTGTTGCATATTTCTTAGGAATCAAAAGAGCACAAAACATCTCCGAACTACTTGTCCCCTTCGTTCGTCGATCTTGAGAACAGAGTTAATTAGAACATACTTCAATGATATTGGCAACCATTTAATATTCAGACTTACAACTTTAACAGCAAAAAAAGTTAAAAGTTAATTTAATGATAGCATTTAACGTAAAATCATTGAACTAACAATAATATGAAAATATCTATGTCTATATAGTAAATAACTGAAAATTGTCCTATAGTCAAAGTAGTTTAAAATATATGCAATAATAACATAAGGATATATTAACTAAAGGGCCAGTAAAGGAAGGGAAGGGTCCTAGTAAACTGGTTTCCAAAGAAAGGTAAACCAAACGTGGCTATAATTTACCTGTAAAATTCGTCAGCTTCTCATAGCAGCCATGGCAAGCACTCCAGGAGCATATAAACTCTGCAGCGTTAGATTTTCTTGCCTGGTTCACGTCAATTTTTACTGGATATGGAGATAATGTTTCATTTTTCGCTCCCTGGTCTGAGAATACTGCGTTTCGTGGCAGGAAGGAAAGATTTTTGTGAGTTCTACTCGTATGATGTGAAATCTGCTTTACGGCGATGACTGGTAGTGGAAGGTGTTCAAACCATATTCATTTCTTCGAGATAATTCCGCGAATGCCTAAAGCTTGTGTTCTCCAAATGTAGAGAACTTGGCAGTTGCAGGATTAGCGTAACTTGTATCAATTTGGTTCTATTCCTTGCACATATATCTACTTTGGTTCTATTCTTTACTCTTGTGCAGTCGTTCATGCTTCTCTTCGTTGGCTTCTGCACCCAAGTAGTACGTAATATCACCACCATTGAATTCAATGGTTGAAAACCCACTGCCCAGCCAACCCCACCGGTTCCCACTTTCATATTCGATATCGTAATCCTCAAACTTCGGGGCAGATAGCACGTCGAGGTAGTGTAGACGTGAACCTGGCCAAACGATCGGGTTTGCATCAATCCTGCCTTGTTTGAACCAACTCCGACACGGATCAGTCCAGGCGGTACGTTTGTGATAGGTTTTTACATGCTCGCCGAAGTCTGCAACGACACTCGCCTTAGGGGATAGACGACGTATGTGTTCTAACCGCATCTTCTTGATGATGGCAACCAAATTATGTGATAACGCTGTTGCGACTGGTATTAGAGAACCCTGAGCGACCGGACCATAAGGGCCGAAATAAGTGAAATAGTTGGGAATATCAGGTACACCGGTACTAATATACCCAAGAGCATGCTCTTGCCAGAGCTCGCTGATATTTGTACCATTCAAGCCGATGATAGGGAAGCGGGGCCGAAAAGAGGTATCGAATCCGGTAGCGCAGATGATTACATCAACGTTTTCTTCTGCTTCAGAAGAGCTGGGCTTGAAACCATGTGGTGTGATTGAATGCAAAGTTTCGAAGAAGACTTTTGTTTTTGGTGCAACTAATGCTTCCAGGTATCCAGTCCCAGGTGTTGGACGACGGCAGCCTACGTTGAACGTCGTTGGGATTATATGAGACATGATTTCTTCGTTATAGCAAAGCCTCTTCGCCATCTCATTATAAGAGAACTGTTACCAGAGATGTGAGCAGGGTTTAAATTCAGTAAGTTAGTATAACTATACCTGCAAGGAGTCTTGAGCCTCTTGAGTGTTTCGTAATATGAACTTAAATCTTATATTCAACTCACGTTCGACCTTTTTCCGGTACGAGAGATACTCTGCTTCGTTATTAGCCCATTTATCTTTCTGCTCCTTCGAATCTTAAAAATGTCAGTTATGAGTTAGAAGAGCGGTTGTAAGGAGCTTTGACTTGCATTCGAAATTGTCCCCATTCTCGCTGGCATATTTTGAACCGTAGCCGGCGGTGACCCAGATCGGACTTCGAATCCAATGGTAGAGCTTGTCAACGTCTTTATAGATCGAGGCCACCACCTGGACTCCTGAGCTTCCACTGCCTATCACCGCAACCTTCTTTCCTTTTAGGTCTACAGTATCGTCATATGCTGCAGTATGATAGAGCTCGCCTCGGAAGTCGTGTAAACCTGGAATATCTGGCCACTTCCACGCACTTGAGGACGATAAGTACTGGATGTAACACACCACTCAAAGGCATTGTACTTACTTTAAAAATCCCGAAGCATTCACAAGAAAGTGGTACTCCTCCTCAAAATACTCCCAACGGTCTGGTCCAATCTTGTGTTGTGACTTGATAATCCATCGAGACTTGTCCTCGTTCCAGATTGCACTCGTTACTTCGGTCTGGAATTGAATAACCTTGTGGAGATCCTCCTCATCAACAATATCGCGCAGGTACTGCCAGATCTCTTGACTCTTAGAGTAGAAGCTTGTCCAGTCTGCTTTCGGCTTCCATGGAAATTGGTAGCAAACACTTGGTACGTCGCACGCGCATCCCGGATATCTCAATCCAATGTGTTAGCGATTTGGTCATTACCACCATTGCATTGACCAACACACCTGTTCTCGAGCCATGTTCCACCTATGTCGTGATTTTTCTCGTAGCATTTAATTTCGACGTTCAAGCCGTTGAAGGAATTGAGTGTCACGGCGTGATGCAAAAAGTCAATGCCAGATGCGCCAGCGCCGAGACAAAGGACTCGGAATGGTTCCTTTGTGATAGGCGGCTCGCCCAGCAGATGTTCTGATATTTTATAGCCAGACGGAGCCGTTGTGATCCATTCTGGGGAGAAAGCTGGCCGGTCTTTCGACGATGGTAATGGGATTCCAGGCTTATTGCTCAAAATACCTCCAGTAGGTTCCTGCTGATGATCATGCATCGCGGCGGTTAGAAGTAATTACGGAGAATGGTTTCGCTCAGGGTTAGATAATGTTGATAATCTTGTGGTTGATATAGCCCGGCGACAATACTTCGTAAAGATCTTCAAATTGAGTTCTGATTAAGTGAAGTCAAACGATAGAGCTCATTATCGCGGCGAGAGCTCAGAGTCTTCAATGGCTGAGTACAGTACCTCGGCGAATGCTATACACCCGAGAACGAAGGATCTTTGGAGCTGGTGGTACGATTCATCGGTGTCAAGTAGAATTTGCCGGAATGGCTGTGGAGAAGCTTGACCCGGGAGCTCCATCAAGTAGCCGTGGGGCAAAGCCTGGAAGAATCGGCATAGACAATCTCGGGGACCCTCGAATTTTACTGATGAGCCGAGTCTCATGCCTGATTAATTGTAAGCCTGTATTGGGACCCATTCTTCAGGTTGGCACATCTGCATCCCTCCCTTCGGCCGTGGTGAAGTGCTTTCTGGGCTAGTGCTTCGATAAATACCGGAGAAACCGCTCTGCATAGTAGTATAGAATGAGAGCTTAATTTCTTCGATCAGAACATTTATCGTCCAAGAGAAACTCCAGCCACAATATCGCATTGCAACATCATCTTTTGTCTCCTCTCACAAACTTCCTACTACTTTCTGAACAGACCTACACATAGCAAAAATGTCAGACCAGAGCACAGCAGGTCGGCTGACCAGGAAGACCGCATTGGTAACTGGAGCTGGAAGCGGCTTCGGTGCCGCCATCGCCACACTGTTCGCCACTGAAGGAGCTTCTGTATTAGTAGCGGATATCAATACTGAGGGAGGTGAGGCTGTTGCCTCAAAGCATCCTAACATGCACTTCGTCAAGTTAGATGTTACCTCCGAGTCTGACTGGAAATCGGCATTAGATCTTGCGATCTCAAGATGGGGGAAGATCGATATATTAGTCAACAACGCCGGAACAAGTCATCGAAACCAGCCAACTCTTGAAATCAGCAAGGCCGAATTCAATAAATGTATGGTTGTCAATGTAGAGAGTATCTTCCACAGCGTCAATGTCGTTGTTGCAAAGATGATCGAACAAGGCTCTGGGGGTTCTGTTATTAACGTGTCAAGCATTGGCACTGTAAGGCCTAGACCTGGGCTCGTCTGGTACAATGCAAGCAAAGGGGCTGTTAGCAATGTAAGTCTTTACTACTTTCCATCATCACCTTGACCCATTTTGGTTGCTCTACGTGGTAAATCATTATTAAAGTACTGCCTATGATTTGTGTTTGCTGGCATGGAACTTGCTGACAACTTTTCAAACAACAGGCTACAAAAGGGTTAGCAGCGGAGTTTGGACCTCACCAAATACGCTTTAATTGTGTGTGTCCTTTGCTATCTGGAACAGGCTTATTCGAGACTTTCGTTGGCGTTCCTGACACGCCAGAAAACCGGAAGAAATTCATTGGGAATGTACCACTTGGGAGACTCACAGATCCATATGATGTTGCATATGCTGCCTTGTATCTAGCGAGCGATGAAAGTAAATTTATCACTGGGTTAAACATGGAGGTGGATGGTGGTCGGGGCATTTAATATGGCAAAATTCCTTACGAATAGTGCTCGCCTTCGCTGAAATTCTTGATTCCAATAAAGTGTTACTTCTATAGCCAAAAAGATAGTAATAAATTGACACATCGATGCGCAATTTGCTGGTATTAGTTATGTGACAAACCACATTTTCTCACCAAACCTGAAACTACATTGTAATCTTAGTGATATACGTGCTGAAAGTATCCATAGTTATAGTGGACTTTCTTTTTTCCTTCTATTTTTAGTAGTATTAACGTTATTGAAATTTGGATGAAAATCAATACATAGGATACCTTATAAAGGCCTATTATGATTGGTTGGAAACGTCCATTCCAGCAATCTGATTGGTTCTAAAAGTCAGCGCAGACTCACTTGTGACAATACTTTAATATACTGTATCTTTAGCCTCTTTAATATTGTTGAAGCTTCTTCCTTGAAGACTGTTACCATCACATGCTCTACCGTTTTTGCAGACGCGTTTTGTAAATTACATAGTCCAGTCATTCCTTGCACCCCCAAACTCCTATTCACCGTGGCGGGTTCTACTGCGTCGAATCCAAACAACCAACACCGCGACTATTGACTTGCATATTTCCACTTGAGTGAAAGATATCGAACTTATTTTTTCAGCTCAATTTTAATACAACGCTTTAAAATTTGTTGTGTGCGTGTACCAAGTAGCAACTTTTGTCATGCAACGGAGTCATGGCTTCCATAAGGCTTGCTATGATTACGTCGTCGCAACCGTTAGTTTAGAGTGGTGGAGCATCTTGCAGATGTTCCGTAAATATTGTGTTCAAGGTAGCTAAAGACACGATCCCTTAGTGGTTTGAGTAAGGTTGAAGAGGTTGTGGGTGATCAATCCTCGTTACAACAGCAATCGTACTGAGGGCTTTGAGATCCTAGATATTAGACATAATCTATTTTTGTCTGAAACAGGTTATCAGAACAGCAAAGTGTTGTTAATGTGTTCCTTGCCATAGCGCAATTCATTGCCCTTTGAAAATACCATCTGGATGGATGTGTTGTGACGACATTGGTGTATGTATTCGAGAGTAAAGAAGGTTCAAGGATGTATGGACTTCCTAGGCAGAGGATAGATGGGTTGGACTAAAAGCTAGACTGATGATCCTTGCTACTAAATAGAGAAATCTTGGTCAAGAAGATTGCGAGTCATGGAGCTGCTCTCTGAGTTTCTCGGGTTTGTGCAGCAGAGACTCTGGGTTGTTTTAGGCTGGCCACATTTCTGGACCAACGTCCTGAGAACTTGGTAGATCCAACCATTGTAAAAGCATTTCTTGACCCGAGATGACGCGGCCCGCCGCATCGTCGATAGTAAACATGTTTGGCGAGAAATTGAATTCCATATCTGATATCGATTGAGATGTTACCCCAAAATCAACTCGCGGGTTACTGTTAGCCTGCCCACTACCATCTAAGGAGTTAACATGCTGGCTGTTGGCCGCATCGAGTTGTTCGCATTGTTCTGCCGGATTGTTCTCTTTCCAGGCAGGCTCTGGTGCTGAGCTTAACCAGGATATGGGAGCATATTCTTCTTTCCCCTTGCTGTTATTTCGCCTGAACGAAACCTGCTCGCTCTTTCTCGATTGCTTATCCTGTATTGGTGTTTTTAACTTTTCCATAATCCTGTCGAAGAGCTTGAGGACCCAGCCCCCGACAGGCCACGACTTTTGCATCGAGGCCAGACCCATCATACAAACTTTAGCTCGCATCTCTGCAAGGTCATGATCAACTGCATAAGACGTGCATATACTATATACATGGATTGCAAGAGCGTTGAACAGAGCGGTGATTCTGCCAATCAAGTTANGNCAAAAATCTCATGCCGTAAGAAGATGATAAACTTACGTATGTACCTGACATAACCTGACAAGTGAGGCAGACAAGAGGTCTTCAGTAGCACGAGTGATGGCGTTGGCCGCTGCAAAGGCTTTCTGAGTGTTTCCCCATTCACATACTTGCTCCACTCCATTTAGGCTGCGTGTTGGGCGACAAAGTAAGATCATCGCATAACTTTCAGTTGATGTGAGCCGGAATCACTCGAGTTCAGTTGGTTTGGATGTGCTCACTTGCATGTCATCAGTAACATTGACGCCCAAAGTCCTTTGCCTGAACTGTTATCGATGTCACGATATCTTAGCTCAGACGGTATCTGTTCATGAAAGCGCGACATGGCGTCCTCGAGGCTGGTTCGATCGTCTGTGACAACCGCAGATCGGCCACATGCATATCTCGAGTCAACAATACGACTTACTAATAGTTGTCAGAAAAGTAAAACGAGACTGAGAGAAGAGTTGCATACTAATTGTGCTGAGCTTTGCAAGCTGAATGAAGTAATTAGAGGCTTCAGGATTGCCATGGCCAAATTGCTCTCTCACATCTGCTGGTTCAGGTTCTTCAATATCGCAGTCACCCTGCCAAATATGCCGTGGACGACCCAGGGATGCACTGACAAGTATGTCGCGGATCTATTGAGTCAACTTCAGGTCTCGATTATACAAATGACAGTGGAAACTCACCCGCAATGACCACCAGAGACGCTTCCAAATTTGCGTCTTCCTTGGCCCAAAGTTGGACGACTCCGTGCTAATGGGAAACATCAGTTTGTAACTCAAGGTGAACAGCATTTTTACACCCACGTTCTGTGTAGACCGAGGCTCTTTGCGATGATTATCGCTGTGCCCACCCAATGCCACGAGTCTTTGACATCGTTTGGCCCGCCCCACCAAAAGCTCATTAAAAAGAGCGCGCGTATATTGTTCAGCTTGTCATATTCTGCATCTGCATCGTACAAGCATCGTGCCTGCCTGTAGAATAGTNGATCGTGCAGCATGGCGGTCTCCAAGCCCAGCAGTCTTCAGGGTTTGCTCTTCACACAAAGTGGCTGCAATCATAAGCACCGAGTTCAAAACCAGTTGAGATTGCTGCACTGCCTGGGCTGGGTCGAGAAACCTCGACTTTTCCACGATAGGATAGGCATAGTGGAAATAGTTGAAGTAGGCATCTAGCATATGCCGTAGGATCTTAGGCGAGGGGCGATGAAAAAGTCCTTGTTCTTTGAGTAGGTTAACCTGGTTCATAGTTTGGTTGTCATGTACTGGAGGAAATCCCGGGTGCCGTATGCTGGCACTGCTGATGGGGAAATGCAGACACTTCTGATAGAGCGGCGTCTTGCTCAGAAACGGTGCAAGCACATCGTGAACCACATATGTCAAACTAAAAGTCTCACCAAGGAAAACGCAGTCTTCCACATCAGACATAGGCTCATCTTTTGCATTGACGCTACTTTCGGCGATTTGTGCGTATAGCATGTCCGGGGAGTCATCTTCAGACGGCACAGGGTCAGACGAGTGATTGCTCCTCGGAGATAATACCGTGTTCACGTTGGGAAGGGAGACATCTCGACCATACGCTAAAGATTCTTGCACTTGTGGGCGGGCAGAGCTGGACACGACGGTATCCTTCTGGCTGCTGCCCTCAATCTCGGTGGCAGGACCACTGGGAGGGTCAATAGTGTGGTTGGAAATCCCATGTCCGGTGGCCAGAGCTGTGGATACGGGTTGCCCGTGTGGGACGGGGCTGCGGCGTTTTCGAGGGTATCTTCATAGCTCAGTAAGTGATCTTGGAAAGTTCAGTAGGTCTCTATCACCTGCCACGCCGCGACTCAATGAGAACGCAGGCTGACGCGCTTGACGCGCAACTAGAGCAAGGGAGATGTTCGGACACATTGCACCTGGTCTTCTTCTCGTGGCAGCGGTGACAAGCCACACGGGCTCGAGCCCCATGGGGAACCCGGACCGGCGTGGACGGGGTCGTTGTGCTGTTAAACATGCCGGCTCTTGTCAAGACTTCGGCTTCTTGAACTCTAAGGTGCAGAAGAGAGGAGAGTATTTGTAGGACCCCCGGCCGGTGGTTATACTGGAGTACCTTGGTACCTTGCCAAAGCTGCGTGAGAAGCGGGGTAGCTGGGAAGCGCAGCTGAGATCCGCCCCTATTTCCATCAACATCCGAAGTGGTCTCCGGCACCAAGCAATGGCATTGGAATGGCTTCCCGGGTACTCGGCAGGCTCTCCTTCTACAGAGGGTCCTCCGCTGGCCCTTTTGCCCGAGTGACTAATGAAACGAATGTGTCTGCAATCCAACTGGGCTGTTGCACGATCAGGATGCCGGAGTTCCGCGCAGTCATGGGCAAAAGAGAAGTTTATTAATATTCTCCCAAGATCATGGGGTATCTAGCTTCTCACTCTTATCCGCATTTACAGTCCAGCGGGGTAATTGGATCCTTTGCCTTGTTTCTGCTCCTAGACTTAGTCGCCAGTGATCGATTCAGAGTTCGCTTCTAGCAACGGCCTCTTCCCTTCAGATTTGAGAACATCTCAAGAGTGATGTGTGATATTGTACACAAAAAAGTCTGATATCAGATATTTACGTGATCGCGTTAGGGTAATTGACTGCAACGGAGCTTGCTTTACTACGTAAGATATAAGACTTAAGTTCTGCGTCTCCTTTTGTACCCTTCTAGCCACCTATCTGGCTATCTTGGCTCTTGCCTATCGTAATATTAACGAAGTCGCCGCTCAATTATTGAGCACCTCTCTTTCAAAACATCCAACTTGTTGTTGTTATTCAAACAATAGAGGCTCAAGTTCTCGCAGATCGCTCCTAGAATGTCTCTTTGATTCGAGTTGCAAGGTTCGTTGAGCATTGTTGAGATGGCCATATTTAAGACAGGACCCTTTGAAATTTGAGCTTGATTGAGAGATGCAGTCTGTTCCATTAGTAAACCAAGAAATCGGGAACTCCTAGGTGCTTGGATGCTCTCTGAATTGTTTGTTGAATAACGTGTAGTTCGAGGTTTATAACGGCACACCTTCTTCAGGGGCAGAGAGGACTGATAGATTGAGGAGATTGAGGGGTCAAGGTTATAAGAATGTCACACCAATTAAACAAAGTTAAAACCAGAAAATCACAAGAATATTCTATAAAGAGAATATTCTTATAGGAAAATTGTTGGGGCCGATAACCACGTTCTTATTGGTCAGGTATTCTGGTAGAGGTTTCGCTCTATTGTACAAGGCCTTTCACTTCCACTTCCAGTGACTGCAGCGACCCTGCCGGCCATCAATTTGTCACCAAGAGTTGCCAATAAGGAACTGCATCCTTTAAACTTTTAAAGGTTCACTCAGGGACTCATTGTCGCCTACTCTGTACCAATTCTCGCACTGGGTCCCTAAAAGGACGAATTACCATGATTCAATTTGGTGTAAAATATTTAGCACTGAGGACAGCGAGGCTCGCCATTTTCGTCAGGAATGGCGCCTCGACGTCCTGTTTCACGCACGCCTTCTTCCTTGGTTGTACTTTATCTTTGTCGAATTTACCTTCATCACCAGGGAAAACTGGAGGACTGGACCCAATTCCTGCTAGAAATATCGGTTCATACCGCGGAGGAGTTATGGACATAGTAGGCAGCGGCCTCAGTGTTTTAAGATAGCCCCAACCCGAGGGACCTTCTACCGATTCTGGCGGTAGCATTTCGTGTTCTAGAACCTCCGGCATGTTAGAAGGTGAAGTCTTGAAGTACTTCATGATTGACATTGCCGTGCCAGTTAGGGACGGGCTTGCAACATAACCACCACCATTTATGGATCGCTCTAGCAAAGCAGCCTGGATTCGAAGCGCACCATAATACCCTGTAGTAAAGTCATTGACCACCATTTCCGGTGGCCATCTCGGATTGGCAAGGCCATCACCGCAGTGGGCTAGCAGACCTGAAGAAGCAGAGCCCTGCATATCGAAGCCAGGTTTACGGGACCATGGTCCCGTAGTACCGTAACACCTGACGTGAGAAATGATCAAACTGCTATTGCGAGCGAACATGGCCTCATCGGTGAAGCCAAACTTAGCAATTGCACCTTCACGATACGAATCAACCCAGACGTCAGCGGCTTCAATCAGCGTCCAAAGGTACTCACGATCCTCCTGCTTGTGAAAGTTGAGCCTAGCAGATGCGCAGCCAAGATTAGCTCCTACGTAAACAGAAGGGTGCTCGTAGCCATGGGTGAACATGATTTGCAGCACCGAAGCGCCGTGTTCAGCGAGAGTCCGGCCAGAAGAAGGGCCAGCTATTGCGTGCGTGCAGCAAAGAACTTTTACGCCCTCTAGGGGCCGAGATGGGTTCTTGCTTAATGGTTTGGGGGGAGCGTCAGTTCTTTTTTCTACCGGAACAATGGGAAGTTTGGCCATGTGTTGGCCATGTTCTGTGGCTGCCCAAGTTTCCTCGGATTGCACAACCGCCATAGGCATGCCGGCTTCAGCGGCGGCGGCTTCGAGAGTTTTGGAGTCCCACTGCTTGACTACGGCTCTGATATCCGATTCCAAAGCAGAACATCTCAAAAACGCCGTCCATTTGTAGACCAGTTCAACATACACTGCCGAGAGTATAACGTGACGTCCGTCTTTGGTCTCGAAAATATTCCTCAAAAACGGATTGCCACTTAATACGTCGACGGGGATTTCCTGGCCCCAAATAGACGGAGTCATGCCAATATCGGGATCGATATAGTTATGGGACCGGCGTAGATCAATTTCAATTTCCTGGGCTGGTCCCCCTCGATGTTCGAGGATCCGAGCAGCCATCAGTGCATTTGCTGCACTGGGAATGGCTCCGATGAGTGACAGATGGATGTCCGTGCTTTTTGTCTGAGAAGTTGGTGGAAAGCCATGAATGAAGCGGACATGGGACTTAGCTGAACTGTTAGAACAGCCAAAGTTTTCCAAAATTTTATCCAGATAAGACGAGGCTATACGCTGAGATTCATTCATCTTGTCTACAGATGAAGGATACAAAAGCTCTTCGCTGATAATGGAAAATCGATGAGGGCAAATCGAGAATTGTATATTCTCTTGAGCTTGGTTTATAGACGGCACGGTGGCTTTTCGCTTTAGTATGTACCGAGCAACAATCTGAATACAGAAATCTTGTCTTCATAAGTGGCACAGACTCTCTCCTCATTTCATTGATATCCGTGGAGCTACAATCGTGGGGTTATATCCGCCGCTACATCCATGTGAGCTACATCCGCCGGCTAACAGTAGTACCTCGCACTACGGCAACGTAGACAACACGACTTTTTTGCAAGATATCAATGGTACGTAGAGTATCTCGTTTGTTCAAAACCGATACATGGTTCAAATAGATCTACCACTCGCAGTTGCTTTGCAAATTGTGAGTCGTTCGATTAGATCCACACCAACCAAGTCTGCATATCCTACCATATCTTACATTCATCTTGGCCCGGTGTGATTCACTGCTTGGGTCATTGCAGCCATGAATAAAGAAGAGGTTTATGATATAGGTGCGGGAGCTTGCTCACACGACGAATATGCACCGAAAATTGGGAAGGATGCAGACCTGGCAGCAAATTTTGCGGCGCAAAACGCAAATATATCGGTGTCTCCAGAAGCTGAGAAAAGATGCATGCGAAAGATCGATCTTTATCTCGTGCCGACTATGATGATCTCTTTTGCTCTCCAATATACTGACAAGGTTATTCTCAACGCTGCTTCGCAGTACGGCATCATTCAGGATCTGGATCTGTACACGCCTGACGTCGACCCGATAACTGGAAAGACGACATTGAACCTTCACAGATATTCCATAGCCACTATGATGTTCTACTGGGGTTATCTCGCGGGCTGTATGATATATTGTTTTTAATCGGTTTTTCTGTTGCTAACAAGGACACAGTGACTCCTGCAGTCTTCTTGGCTCAAAAGCTTCCCGTCGGAAAATATTTGGGTGGAACTGTGATTTGCTGGGGAGCTGTGGTCATGTTGACTATTTGTTGTAAAAATTACCCTGGAATACTTGCGCAAAGGTGAAAAGGTGCATGCCACAGGCTCATTTCCCTTGACTGACTTGGCTGTAGATTCTTCCTTGGCATTACTGAGTGCTCGATTGCTCCGGCTTTTGTGATCATCACATCTATGTGGTGGAAGAAACACGAGCAGCCACTTCGACTCGCCCTGTGGTATACGGGAGCCGGGTGGGGGGCGCTGTTGGGTCCGATTATACTCTACGGCATTGGCCACATCAAAGGAAGTCTAAGCCCTTGGAAATACCAGTATCTCATTCTGGGCGCTGTTACGATTCTGTGGGGGTTTACTCTACTTGTCTTCCTCCCTGATAATCCAATGACGGCCCGGTTCCTGAGCCAGGAGGAGAAGGTTGTGGCAGTAGAGCGCATGAGGTCTGAGCAGCTTGGAATTGAAAACAGACAGGTCAAGTGGCACCAGATCAGAGAAGCCCTTCTAGACCCCAAAACGTGGTTTCTGCTGGTTATCGTTTTTACCATTACCTGTGCTAATGGGGCCATCTCCGGCTTCAGTGCCGTGATCGTCAAAAGCTTTGGCTTCAGCCCATTTCGATCAGTCCTGTTGACTGGATGCGTCGGCGCTTGGGTATTGGTCAACCTCATGGTTGTCGGCTTCCTGGGGACTTTTGTTCGAAATTCACGGTTGATCCTCGCCATCGCCTGCGAGATTCTTGTCGTCATTGGATCAAGCATAGTCTGGAAGCTTCCCTGGGATCAACACAAAGCTGGTGCAATCGTAGCATTTACCATTACATCGGCCTTTAGCCCCGGCTACACGATGGTCCTGGCAACGAATTCTGCCAATGTGGCCGGGCATACCAAAAAATCCTTTGTCGGGGCGTTGGTCTGGGGCGTCTACTGTGTCTGCAACGGAGTGGCGCCGCTCTGGGTCAAGACCACTGAGCAATCCGAGCAGTATCCCACGCTGTTCATCGTCACTCTCAGCACGGCAGCTATCGCGATTGCCGGCTGCTTGGGTCTCCGCGTATACCTTCAGCTAGCCAACAAGCATAAAGACGCGAAGTACGGCCAGGTTGAGCAGTCGGAAGCCGATGCACAGGCATTCCTGGACCTCACGGACATGGAGAACCATTCTTTCAGGTATGCACTCTGAGGACGTTGAGCAGAAGAACCGGGAGGAATGATCAAATCCTGGATTCCCGGGTATTCTGCATTATCATTCTGTTGGACACAGACTTCTTGACGGTAATACCAAGTCCTCCAACATGTCACAAAAACCAAGTCTTGTAGCCATTTTAAGATACATTTCTGAGGGTTTAAAGTCCCTGGAATCTATTCCAGCTTTCGTTCCATGTCTCCATCATGATTTAGTAGTTCTGTGGTATGCTGTGGTAAACCGTCGTAAACTGTAGCGGAAGTAGCGGACTGTAGTGGGCTGTCGTAAACCGGTCGAGGATGCGCCGGGGATCCGGAGCTCAGTGGCCGCACGTGACGCGCCACACGCCACCGCTGTCCCATTAGCACGTCTTGGGCAGTCTCCTGATCATGCTGCTGTGCGCCGTAACCCCCCGCCTTTCCCCAGCTTTATTTTCACTGATTGAGCCCTTGAGCCGATTTGCATCTCTTGTCTTCTCCACGCGGGGTCAACCCAAGCCAACTTAAGCCAACTTAACCCTGGGAAATTTATTAGGCTTAATGCAAGAAGCTCTCCCTTGGGTCCTTCCCAATTGACCGTCGCCGACGCTTTTCTTGACCTGCATCAGCCCTATGTGCGACTCTCCGGTACGGCTTAAGATGAATATACAAAAACTCCATGGAAGAATCGACCGAGCTTGCGAGCGGTGTCGAGTCTCCAAGAGGAAATGTCGACCTCCGTATCCTTGTTCAGCTTGCTTTGATGCTGGTGTCAAGTGCATTGTGCGAGAGAAAGCGCGGTATGCTACATAAGCTATACATACTCATACGGTATATGTGTAACCGATAGCCTAACATCATGATCTTCGCAGGCCGCGCCGACGACCGCGTAGTCTCAGAGCACCATCACTGCGCTCTCCCAATATTGACTCGCAGACTTCAGAAAGTCGCATGAGTGAAAATGCTGCAGATCTATCTTTGTCACAGTGCGCGACAGTACACTGCCAGCGTGTCAGCCAGGCTTCGGGTTACGAGCCGGGTCGAAACAGCTCTGTCCTCGGGTCAGCTTTTGATGTCATAACTCGACTTGTAAACGAATACACAATCAAGCACTTCGGTATGCTTCAACCCCCCAAAAGGCGTTTTGCGGCACACTCATGTTAAGGCAGCTTATCAGGCGACGTGCAATTTAGAGGAGCCTCAACCACAGACCAGTAGATGCCAAAGCATTCTCCAGCGGCTGCAGCCAAAGACGGATATCCATTGTCTTCAAGACTTGTCCTTCGAAGCCATCACCAAGCTGGTTTCGGAAGCCCCCCTCGCACTGGGTCAGCATGCCCAGATCCTGGATGTGAACCGACTGCTAAGCTTCGTACATCGTTTATTCCCGTCGCCTTGCTACGGTGAAACTCTGATGGCAGTCAATATTGATGATACAGGACTACCTCTGGAGAATCTAGCACTGTTATTTGCCACACTAGCTTGTATCAGTGCGTACAAAGGTGATCTCAGTCTTGCAACTACCTCCTTCGAGCTTTCGGTTCAGTTCTCCAACGACTTCACCGACAAGCCGACGTTTGACACCGTTACCACCTTGCTCCTGCACCACATTTATCTTCTCCATATCGGTGCGACTGGCAGAATAAGAATTGTTATTGATCGCGCCATACAAGTCGCCCACGATCTGGATTTCAATCGCGAATCCAGTGGCGAGCCTAATGTGCGGGCATTGCATTTGTACTTGATTTTATGTTATGTGGACCAGTAAGTTGAGACATCAATCACCATTTGCACGCGCTAATTATAAAATCAGATACTGTGCAATGAGCCTCAATTCTCCGACTCGCATTAGACCTACGGAGTACTCGACACATCTATTTCGACCACTCATAGAAACGCATCCTCGACTATACGCAGTCGTGGAGCTGGTCAAGATGAATGGAGAGGTCATCGAGCACATCCAACAATCACAAGGGCAGATCAGTGATGTTCTGCAGATTGAGGCCAACGTTGGACGAATCTGTGCAAGGGCAGGGCCAGTAAGGCCCTCAACCGATCCGGATACTGTTTTCGAGGCTCTAGTCCGCATTCACATGTTCTGGTGGGTACTCGTATGTTTGAAGTCGGCTTTTATCTAACCACATGTACAGGCTCCGATTGTCCTTACGCGCCTCTCATCTCACTTCAGATCAGGCATGGGTATCGTCCATCAGTATCTGCGTTCGTGCAGCTCAAACGCTGCTCAATAGTTACTTCAATCTCCTAACACCACAACTCACAAGAATGCAACGCCCCGAGTTACTGTGTTTGAATGCCGGACATCGGCTAAATGATGCCGTAATATCGGGTATGCCATCAACATGGCGGCAGGTGCAAAGAATTGTGACTTCAAGCCTGGTGGTGTTTTATGCCTATTGGCATGGAGAATGTTCTCAATCAGAAATTGCTCAATCAACAGCGATTACATTGTTGTTGCTCAAACTTTATAGCACGAGATGGCAACAATATCTGGACAGCCCTCGCATACTGGTTCAAGACCTTACCAGGATCTGCGATGTCCAAATTGAGGGCGCAGTAAAGAGCTTGATTCCAAACCTGAGTGCAGAGGACTATTCTAAGATGTTGCGGTCACTGTTTGAGAGATTCCCCAAGAAAGACTACAATGACGGACAAAATGACGCTCAGGTTGATAGATCGGTATTAAGTGGAGGTACGACGTGGACGGCACCTCGACTACTGAGGCAAAATTTGTGGAATCCAGCAGTCGATGAACCGTACCTATTAGCCGATGTATTTGACTCCTCCACGGAGCTTGATTTGTTTGGCATCATGCCTGACTTGCCTTGGCTGTAGCCTTATAAATCACGGTCATAAACGTAGCAAGTTTGTTAAACCGTTTCGCTCAAACGGTAGCCCTGTTGAGTCGAAGACACGCGCCTTTGTTGTACTGTTAAGCATCCAAGCCGTTGTATGATTCGGAAAACATGAACAAACTATATGTCTCCCATGCTGCGTCAGACGTACAGAGGCAGACTGCTTATAGTTCAAGAGATTGGACAAGGCCTTCGAAATCAAGAACCTGGTTCAGAAATCATCCAAGGCACAAAAAGCTTGCTTTGTATGTTTGTTTGTCTGTATGATACTTCACGCCGATTTAGCCAAGACCCCAAAGTCTTCTCGAGCATATCTTCCTGGGGCTTGCAGATCTGACTTATGAAATTGTATGGGTCGTTTCCAATGTTTGCTTCATTAGGCCTCTCAATGTGAACCATTGGCTTCTAAGCAATCTTGATAAGCGGTGGTAAACATTTGAATCGATTTTGCTTCGCAGTTAGTATCCCTGGCTTCCTCTCTCGGTAGCCAGATGCCTAGGTCGACAAAGTCTTGTAGTTTATTATATGATATCTAAGTAAAAGCCTAGTATATTATGATAAATTGGAATTTATTCTATCAGAGTTCAATGTGTAATTATTTACTTCAGTACGCTTAGATACTAAACAATAGAGAATGTCTAATTGGGTCCGGTAATCGTTAACAGGCGAACCATTCTACTATAAGCTTGCAGTATCCTGAGCATATCTCGTAAACCTAAGATTAAGTTACAATTGAGAATTTACGATTATGGTATTAGTATTGTAATGTTATAATAACAAAGATAAATTCCAACTTCCTCTTTAGAGTGATTAGCTACGTATGCACACACACACACGCATATATATATATATATACTATGATATAAAACCGTTGATTCACTTAATTTTCCATACGTTATCCAAACTTTATGATACTTGTTGGAGTGTGCCTTAGATCTAAGGTAGCACACCTCAAATCTTATATAGCTACTTATTACAGGCCGGCTTACAGGTCAAAGGAAGGACGAAAGGAACTACAAGTTCAGCTCCTTATGATCGATGGAGGTCTATAAGTAAAGAGGTATTTGCCTACTATAACACAATTAATTCAGTAGTTGAATTCAAGTTGTTACCTATGAGCCTAAAGATCGCGAGTAACCTGTAGATTGTAACAATACTAACACTAAAGTAAAACTGTCGTCTTACTTGAAGAATTTGATGCTGAACTCGGGGAAAGTTAAAATAAAAACTCTCAATCAGAGAGAGTCCGCAATGAGATTTAGCAGACGGAATCCACTATTCACCTCTCGAGGAGCCAGAATCCTGGATACCTCAAATGCTCGGCAATACCGAAAATGATTTAATCTAGCTTTGCTTCCCGAACCGGAGACACAAACCAGTGTTGTCCAGAGCCTATAGCCGAAGCGATCTCTTACTCTCCACTGTTCGGCTATCGGACGTCGGAAAGAGAGTGGAAGTACAAGGTATGTTCACGCCAGCTTTCTATAGAGTTTTATATAATCCTTTGGGTACTATGGTAGCAGAATTTCCTGACTCTATATCATAACCTCCTCTAGTTATTTGGGATTATACCAGCATCGTCAGATTCTCAGATACCCATGGAAACTCGAGTAAACATTGGTTTACGTATGCTCGGCCGATGGGGTTTCAACCAACCCAAAGTCCGACAAAACAATCTCCCATGGGTGCCAAAGCGCATCTTTAATCATGGTTCCAGCTTTAGATATGAATATATGAGCATATCCGCTCCCGGTCTTACTCAGCAGCGACACCTATCGTCAAGTGGATCCCAGCTAAAGGCCGAAGTTCCAGGCAAGATAACAAGCCATTTACGACCACTGACTGGCATCACTGTCATCTCTATTGAACAAGCTATTGCAGCTCCTTTCTGTACGAGACATCTGGCAGACCTAGGAGCTCGAGTTATTAAAGTTGAACGTCCTTTGGTGGGCGATTTTGCCCGCGCCTATGATACACGAGTCAACGGTTTATCCTCCCACTTTGTCTGGGTAAACCGGTCTAAAGAAAGTCTAGCTCTCGACTTAAAAGTGGATAAGGATTTGAATATCCTCAAAAAACTTCTTCGGACCGCAGATGTCTTGGTACAAAATCTAGCCCCGGGAGCTTTTGCACGCCTTGGACTTTCATACGAAGCTTTAAAAGCTCATAATCCATCTTTGATTGTCTGTGATATCTCAGGTTATGGAGCTGATGGTCCGTATACGGAGAAGAAAGCATACGATCTTCTTGTCCAAAGTGAGGCTGGCTTGCTTTCTGTTACTGGTACTGGCACGGAACCTGTAAAGACAGGAATTTCTATAGCAGATATTTGCGCCGGTATGTATGCGTATAGCAACATTCTTTCTGCAATTATTCAACGACAGAAGACTGGCAAAGGGTGCAAGATTGATATATCTATGTTTGAGAGTATAGTTGAGTGGATGGGATTCCCAATGTACTACACATACAAGGGAGAGCCCGCTCCGGTCCCTTCTGGTGCAACACATGCGAGTATATATCCTTATGGTCCATTCAGCACCAAAAATGGAAAGACAGTTATGCTTGGTATTCAAAATGAACGAGAGTGGGCCATCTTTTGCCGAGAGGTGCTCAGCAATCCAGACCTTGCTACAGACCCGCGTTTCATAAATAATTCTCTCCGTTCAGAAAATCGCGATGCACTTAAGAAAATCATACATGATGCATTCTCAGATCTTAGCTCGGAGGAGGTGGTAGACCGATTAGAGTCTTCTGGTATTGCTAATGCAAATGTCAACGATATACAAGGTGTCTGGAATCATCCACAACTGAAGGCCCGACACAGGTGGACAGAAGTTAAGACACCTTCGGGCATAGTTCTAGCACTTATTCCACCAGGCATTGCTTCGGTGGATGCTGGAGGTACTGTTGAGCCTAGAATGGATCCAGTTCCTGCAGTTGGAGAACATAACAAAGCCATTTTTGCTGAGCTCCAAATAAGTAAACATGAGTAAATAAAGGAAAATAGTGGAATACTGTGTGATGGCACTACTTTTAGATTCAAGGCTCAATTTGGAGTTAATCTATGGGATATGGATATCATAGAGTATGTACAATGTAGAAAATCTCTCAGGTCTAAGGTTTAACCCCGGCATATTTACTTAACCCTTATATTGATAATCATACCTACTGTTAAGTAGGGATCTTGATAGGAGCAAGAATGTAACTAAGAATTGAGTCTTAAATGCTCGAAAGTCCTTAAGTATTTTTTTACCGAGGGAAAATAATCACATACATTTAATTTAATTATACATCAACAAATACGGTTGACCATATGCCGCTCGTTCGGAAACCATAAAGTTATGCTAGAATATTTCTATATAGATAACGGTTAATAATGTTAATTTTTGCGTGATTCTCTTCAAAAGATGAACACAAACTTAAAATCACTGACATGGAGTATGATTGACTGATTGCCACTTGCTCGGAAATTTCCGCGATTGTTCAATTTAACATTTATACTAACCTTCTTTCGGCTGGAGTTCTTCCACCTTGTAGTTTTCTGACAACCGACGTCAAAGTGCAGCTGTGTATAGCGAATCGACTGCGGAAAATCGGATAATCGTGTTATATATAAGCTATAGATCAATCGAACCCTCGGCTTATAATCTTCGCCTGCCTCTTTTTAAATGTCATCACCTGCGGTACATGGCGCGGAGATACGAGTCCGGCGAGGACGCGCAAAACAAGCCTGCAAAGCATGTAATGCGCGAAGAGTTCGATGCAATGTCCTAGAAAAACGCCCATGTGATAAATGTGAAGCAGCAGGTGTCTCATGCGAAATCGTACCGTCTAGAAGAGGAAGGTATGCCTGTTCAAGCTTAGTGACTTATGTCCTTTCAGCATCGCTCGGTATTGATATTAATTCTAGACGTCCAATGAATACGAAATTTTTGGAACGGCCATTTCAAGATAACAATTTACATAGCTCAGTTCCAAAGAGGCTTTCCCCAGAGGTTCAGGATACGCAAGAACATTATGTTCCAGATCCCCAGAATCCAGCTTTTAATGAGACTCGCAGAAGTGGCCACAAATATCCAGTTTCTTCCAGCGCAGATAATACAACATCCCCAGTTTCTTCACACGCTTTATTTTTCGGTGAATCTAATCTATTAACCTGCGTTGCCAGTCCTAGCGCTGTAAACAATTTAACTCCAGCTCCGACAGAGAAAACCCAGAAACGACTGGTTTATCCGATTTCGGATGCTGTCAACATTAGAGCCTCACAACTATTTGAAGAACATACTCTCCCAACTAGTTCATCAAAAGCTCAGTACCTTGCCAAGGGAGGTGCTTTCACGCTCCCAGCCTCTCAAGATTGTGTTACTGTTCTGAGAGCCTATTTCAAATGGTTTCACCCTTGTTTTCCAATTGTAGATCGTTTGGAGATTGCAAACAAATATAACCAAGGCGAAATATCCCCACTTTTGCTACAAGCAATTTTGTTCATAGGAGCCAGCTTCTGTGACGATGAAACAGTTCACCGAATGGGATTTAAGGATCGACCAGAGGCCAAATCGCAACTGTACAACCGAGCAAAAATTTTATACGATGCAGATTGGGATCAAATGATATTATTATTCTTCAATCATTGTTTTTGATTAGCTTTTGGAGGGCAGGACCATTGAACGTCAAAAACACTAGGTATTGGCTAGGTGCGGCAATCAGTCTTGCTCAAGCCAGAGGACTACATAGATCGTAAGCTACTTTCGCAATTGTATMCACATATAACTCTACTGATTACATCTGTAGATTACAACTATCTGGAATAAACAGGAAAGAAATGAGGTTACGGAAACGGATTTGGTGGTCCATATATGTATTCCTGCTCATACAACCCTAAGTCTGTAACCTACTAAGTATTTTAGGTCCGCGATCGTCAATCTTCAGCGTCTCTTGGTCTACCAAGTCGGATCCAAGATGAGGATTGTGATGTTGAAATGTTGGATCACCCAGATTTTGTTGAGGAAGGAGATGCATCTGTTCCTGAATTTCTCGGTGTTTACAAGCATGAACACGGCGTATATGCAATCCAGATGGCGCGGCTTGCACAACTGCGTAAGCATTTGTTACCTTTCCTGTGCTTGCCTTCTTATGCTAACAGATGACTCAAGTTGGCAAAATCTTGGCAACTCAGTTCAGACCAAATAAAGATCAACCCGATAAAGAAGAAACAAGAAGACTTGTCATTTCTCTTCAGGAATGGAAGGCTATGTTGCCAGCAGATATGAGGTCTTGTGAATTAGAGAATGACTCGGAGAATATCTGGACATATTTATTACACCTTGGATATAAGTAAATAGTATCATTGCATGTATGTCGCTCCCTTTGCTAACTGTTAATAGTTATCTACATATTTTGCTTCATCGTCAAGCTTACACAAAGTCTCAGACTGAAAGTAATATATTTAACGGGAGGCCAGCACTCCAGGCTGCGTGTAGAGTGACGAGAATCGTTGAGGATATGCTTTCACAGAATCTTGTCCAGTTTGGCCAAATGCATTTGTACGCATATCTCAATTATCGAAAGACAGACTTTAACAAGCACTTTACAGGATTACCAGTCTCTTTTCATCCCTTTGTATTCACACGATTGAACTCCAGCGCTCTGAGCATATTGCAAGGAGGTTAGCAGAGCAGCGAGCTCAGATATGTCTCATCAGATTAAAAGAGATTCAGAAATACTGGGAGGTTAATAACCTCGTTTTAGAGTTATTCTTCCAGTATCTGGACGATTCGACAGTAAGAAAATTGCGAGGCGGTGTAGCTGAAGATCTCCCAGAACAATTCAACCACAGCTCAGCTGAAAGTCGACACCTGAACCCTCCANACCTCAATTAGAACAAATGCTGCGACAATGCAGGATATAAGATTTGATGGGCTGGATAACAGTGGTGATCCCCAAATTCTACAGGCAACACCGCATCAGGGCTCGATTTTGTACGATATGCCGCGAAATATTTTGAGCCATGGCGGCTCAGCCGAAGATTTCAGCTTCTTCATGGATCAGTTCTTACTTAGTAACGGAGCAGGCTCATTAAATGATGCCCTTGACATGTAAACTGACTACGTGATGAGTGAACAGGAGTTCAACTTGACAGCAAACAAGATTCTTCGGAGTAATACGGCGGGGCGGCATTGGAAATTTGCAGCGATGCGGCTAAGTAGCCGATCTCAAGTTTGATTGCTGAACGTCGGCTTTTAAAAAGCCGATGTTGATCATCCCATGTTTTGATCGTTTGTAATAAACTGAAAATTATTGTTAAATTTCAAATATTCGGTACAGCTATTAAGGGGGTTTAATTGGTATCCTGGGGCTCTAAATGACAAGTATAAGGAATCAGGCGGTCTTACTCTTTGGGTTCCTAGCATTATCTCATCTATTCCGCATTACCTATGGTTCTGTTCTGTGGATTTTATTACGGACGCTGTTGCTCTAGATAAGATGTGAACATGATATAGATAAAAGCTGCCTTGTAAATTTAGTGAGAATTACATTAGTAGAGCTATACAGAAAAATTGAATGCATATTATATATGCTCCAGGTTTTTCATCCCCTCGAAAGGATCGCCCAGATCAAAACCACACTCCCTTATGTTAGCTAAAATATTCATGAATTTATTTGGAAAAGAAATATCTATAATATCTATTGTCCTGTCATCTAATGTCTATGTACCGTTTCATTAAGTCTATCACCTTGTCTTTTGCAACAGTCACTCTTGCTACCTATTGGTATCATTTCTTTTAACAATAATGGTCTATTCAAATAAATTGTGGTTCGAAGGGATCGTATTCCTAGGCTGAAGATGAGGTGACGACGGAGGTGAGGACACAGGTGTATCAGCTGCGAGCCGTTGCAGTTCAGGTACACCTTCCTCGGAATAGCCTGCAGCCGAGTTCTTTGAATAAGCATATTCTAGCTCTAGTTAGTTATGAGATATACGTCAAGATAAAACTTCAAAACAAAGTCACATTGACTAGAAATTCGAAAACATATATCAACGACTACAGCTAGCCAAATCATGAGAACTGGAACCTGTCCAAATCCCCACTGTGAAGGTGGCTTCTGATTCTCGTAGACAGAGATTAGTCGAAGCTGTCGACGCTGTAATAGCAAGAACACCAGGACTGTAATAGTATCAGCCATCCAAAGTAGCGTTATAATGATTGCCCAAAGGTGGTTCTGAAACTTTTCCGAATCGAGGTGGAGGCGTGCGTAAAGAGAAACGAAGTTGCTCCGCAGGATCGTAGATCCCTTTCCAGGTCGTGTCATAGTGTATTTGATAATAAACATTATGGCAACTGTTAATAAAACAGCTACTGGTAGAAGCTTGAGCCAAGGCATAGGGTGTGGCTTGTTATCACTTGTGAGGTATAACTTTGGTGTTGGATATCCTCGATCAAGGACGCAGCGCCAAGTGATGTCATTAAGTAAAGAGACTTTCGAGCTCGAATATCCTTTGGTAAAGACGGTTGCCAGAAATGAGCATGCTAAAATGATTCCATATATAACAAGAAACTTCGATCGCGGGGATTCCAAACCGGAGGATGCAGTATAGGAGCGGAAGACCGCGACACCCATGGCAAATTCGTAGGTGCTCAACATCTTGATGAACTCCATCTCCGCTACTGGAGTGAGCTGTCGGAGACGAATTACATGAACAATAATGACAGCGAGGAAGTAAGGACCGTTGGTATTTGGATTTTTAGAGATAGATCTGCTGCTAGAGCGATTAATCGGGAACCTCGTTGGAAAGGTTTGCGTGAGGAAGTTCCAAGGTTAACGGCGTTAATGATGCAAAACAACGCTAGCATAGGACCAAAAATTGAAGTCACAACTGCTTGGATAATATAGGAAGTCATGGCCTGGAGTATTGCAGATGTCAACTTGTTGGTCTTTAGTTAAGGAAGCAAGAGATTTTACCCCGGCGCCCGAAATATCGGGATTACCAGATCCATAGACGAGAGGGCAGACTCCTTCACAGGTGTTGATGAGAAGAGATATATTATACTCAGATCGATTAGAATCGATACGATCAATCAGACCGTAGCGATCAGAGAAGTTGCATGGATCTTTGGTGCTCTCCGACGGCGACATTCTTGTTGATAAGTGTGATATATAAACAAAAAATTTTTAACTTTATTTATTATTAGTACACCTGTAAGTATGACAATTTGTAATAACTTAATATTACTCAACATAGATCTTTGATTGATTTATACGTTAAAGTTTAACAGTAAATAATACTGTGTATCCTCTTGGCTGGTGGAAATGGCTCACAGTTATGCAAACTCTACCCGCAGTTGTGCAAGTTATTAACAAAAGTGTATGACGTCTAATTAGAATGTGTGACAAAAGCGGAACTTAAAAATTGAGGTAGATCTTGAATAGCTTAACCGAGCTATTAATATCCTCTATATCTAAAGTTTGCATAACTGTGAGCCATTTCCACCGGCCAAGGGGATAGTATTAATAAACGTTTGTCATATAATGTTATGGTCACGACATAACAAGCTGATTAGTGCATGATTGAGGCTCGGTACAATGCAAATGTACATAGAGAACTTGGCAGTCAGACAGTCACATAATAAGCCCAAGGGACCTAAAGAGTCTAAAAGGTTCTTGAAGACTTAAAAGACCTGAAAAGTTTAAAAGGGTTACAAAATTTAAAATTAGTATTTCATTATTTATATAAATTAATCTTAAAAACAAAGTCTCATTCAACTCACGTTGATTACTGAAAGAATGTCTTTCGACAAGCTTGAAAGCAATTTGCTCTAGGAGGGAGTGGCGTCAGTGCACCAATTCATTCTGCAGTGCTATACCGAGACTTGCTGAGACCTGGCTCCACGTGGACTGGCAACAGAACTGAGAGCCTTATGTCATTCAATATATATCTCTAGCCCTTCGAAAACAGCTTTACTTTATAATTTAAAATTCACAAGTTCGTTCGTAAGCTATGATGTCTTCTGCCTTTTTGATATGTGATTTTATATTCTCTTCTTTTTCTGGATGAGTTCGCTTCTAGATCTGGCACATTGTGGAATATACAAAGACATCTTAGCCTTTAGACCACTGAATTGTTACATTAGAGCGCATCCTGGAGTAAGTGTGAGAAAAAGATATATGTATGATTCTTAAATACCAACAACTCTATAAACCTTGACCGCAGTAAAAATCTAAAAGACGGGCTAGTGCGTCAACATACAGTAATATAAATAAAAGACGCTTTATATAAAACTTCAAGAGTTCGTCTATGTTAGAATTAGACTAAGATATGAAGCCGCGTAAATAAGTGTAACGGTACTATGATATACCAAGCTTAGTATATCCTGAGGTATGGATCTCTCGTAGAGCCGTTCGATTTATATGGTAGTTGTGCACGAGAAGTGTCACTCTAGTTGAGTTCGCAACGTTACTGTAATAGACTTATAACTTAAGAATATTAATTGAAGTTGAGCACGAAGCTCCTATCTAAGGTAATGAGGGTACATTATATAGATAAATGAAATGCCCTGGATCCCTTGGACTCCATCACGTGATCATGCCAAGCTCGCGTCCACTACCTCGTGTACTAGTTCCCGAGCTCCCCTGCATGTATCCCGCTACGAGTTTCCCTGCGTATATCGGTCCGGGTTTTCTATGTTCCGAGCGGTCTCGTAACAATAAGTTAAGGACGTTTAGAATTTACTTATTGAAGCTTGATAAATGGTGTTGTTTAAAAAAACCCTTAGAAGTAAAAGATGCAGATTCGAGGATATTATGATGGTGATAGTGTGAGCACAAAAGTAGTGCTGGCTGAGGTTAGGAAGAAGAAGGGAGGATGAAAGTACAACACCAAACAACACCGGGAACAAATTCAGGGTATTACTCAATTAAGTAATATACGAAAAGGTTGATTTCTATAAAGTTCTACGTCAGCACTCTTTATGAACACTCATCCGGAGCAGAATATTTGAGCTGGGTTTCCCTACCACAATACAATATCTTCTTATTAAAAGACAGCTTAGCTTTTACTTTAATGGGAACATTTACTTCTCTTCACCAACTTTCCAAGATATAATTGATTCGCATTTATACCTCAAGTACAAGGAGATTAGTACGCAGATTAACCAGAACATAAGACAAAGTTAAACGAAGGGAGATAAAAGGGGAAAGGAAGCATAATCCCAAGTTGAAGCGGACTGTGAAACATCTCACATCCTAAATGCTGATGCCACCGACCCCTGCCCAATTGCCTCTTCTATGCTGGCAATGGAGTCTTGCTGACCGGAAATTTGGCCAAGGCACAGAAGCTGCTCCGTTTGGCCGAGGCGTGGATCAAGAAGGCGGAGTTGAGTTTCCATGTCAAGAAGCGTGCAGCCATCAGCACGAAGACCGACATGCTGGTGCGCAGGATCGGTATGCCCGCGGTGGAGTGCTCCAGTATCCCCATCGGGCCAGGAAGTCACTTTGAGGCCACTTCTAGGGTCATTGCCTTGCAATTACGGCTTATTTTCGTAAATGAAAGATCTTGAGTGGACAACATCCTCGTATATAATTTTGGCCTAACAAGCAAGTAATTACGCGCCTCAGGGGGGAGATACTGTACTTCGTAGGTGGCATTGGCTCCGTGGCGCACCTGCTGCCTGCTTTGCCTCTTCTTACCGCCAAGCTCCGACAGCTACGGTGTGGCTAACCTCTTACGTGTTTTCTCACGTTTTCCTGGCGCTCATATACAGTAATCTCATGCGAACGAACACTGTGCTAGAGAGGGTATTAATATTGTCAGCACTAGAACTTTAGTCTTTCGGTAAATACAGGGGATAATTAAAATCTGCACGGGGTTTACCGAAATCTACACTAAACCTCCGGTTATACTAAATTAATTAATTAAATTCCCAACCCTGGCTGTGGGCGAGGGAAATCACGTGATGGAACAGCTTTCTTTTAATTAGCGGAAACTTTTACTCAGCCAAACACAATCCAGAAAGCTATTGTTGTCTTCTGACAGTCATTATTCGACCTATAGCCCAATTCTAAGTTTGCTTTCTGTTGCACTCTTAGTAAACATTCGTCGGGTCCGCTCAATTTGATTTCCATTTCCGGCGGAAAATGTTTACGTTTGCAACAACAACTAATATAAAATAAACACGCCATTTCTTTGAACTCATAACGTTTACATTTTTCCGAAAACCTAATTATAAGAAGCATCGACTCATCTTGTGAAAGCGCACAGGGTTTGAAAATCGCTCGCACACGAAATTAAATAAAAGGTAAGGGATATTGTTGTCGCCACTGAACAAGCTGCGATGACTCGAAGAAAGAAAAACACCAAGACTGAACCTACGGCAAATTCTCTCACACAGGGTGGCCGGTGGGACAGGGAATTACGTTAATTTACGTTCAATGCATTTTACAGTATTTTTTGGAGTGGATTGCGAGACTGGATGGGCCGGCAAAACATTATACCGACAAAACCTTCACCGCAAATAAGCTTACCGCAGCTCAACATCAGCGCAACATCAGCCAATACGACCGACTGGCACTGGGGACTGTTTGCGACAACACCTTTTGTCTTTACCAAGTCATGCTTTCTGATGCTAGCTATGGTCCGGTATCCAGAAATGGCATATCTTTCTGGACCAAGGTTCTTGGTACAGGCGTGCTGGTGATGGTAATAGGGTTTGTATACAAGCTAGCATGTAGGAGATTGTCGTTCAGGGGCCTGGTAAATATAACTCTTTCCGTAAGAGAAAGAGGCATGATATGCTTATCATCGCTGCAGCCCCAATTAAATCACAGCATCATCTTCGGACATCTCAACCTTGTCGCGAAGGCCGTAAGGAACCTGCCACTGGACGCCCACTTCCTCATCCCATTGATCTGGGCAGTCCGAGAAAATGGCGTCCCCAAGGATGGACTCTGGTATTTGGATCTCTACCCAATAAGCTCTCTGAGGCAGATCCTCGTTTTCACCCCTCAGGCGATCTTGGCAGCGTCAAGTCCGGCGTTCCTGCAACATCACCATCCCGAATTCAAGACGCTATCGACGGTCTTTGGAAGACGTTCTGTGACTAACGCCGGTGGTCAGGAGTGGAAACGATTACGACAGGTGCTCAGCCCCGTATTTTCAAGCAGAAACATGATTGCTTCGATCCCGATTTGTGTGGAGGAGACTGAGGTGTTTATTTCTCGTCTCCAGTCTATTACAAAAGCGGGCGGGTTCATCCAGAACTCATACGACCTCATGATGGATTTTACGCTTGCCATACTATGCCGTCTCTCCTCGGGGGTAAATAGCGATTGTCAACGCCAATCACACCCTCTGACAGATCTCTACGTCAAGAACATGAAATTGGCAAGTCCAACTAATATCGTCCTGTACGGCTGGTTTGGGAAAGTCTGGACTATGTGGAAATTTGGTCAATATGAACCACAAATGAGACGTCTTCTCAGAGAGCCAATTTTAGAGAGATGGTATCATATTAAAGAGGAGAAGTCTGGTGCGATCCTCAGCGGCCCAGTTTTGGTTGTTGATGCCATCCTCAAAGATCAGCTACGTGGCAAGCAGTCCTCAGGTCGCGATGAAGACCTTGATGAAGATATCATAGAAGTGGTAGCAGATAAGTTGGTCGCCGAAATACGTCAAACTCAGGACCTCCCTAGCTGACTGGCGTTACAGTTGCCTAGCTATATCTCTAGGTGGGCGTGACACAACCGCTGCAACATTATCGGTAAGACCTCCTGCTCCCCTTAAACATGCGAAAGGACCTCTCTGATCCAGGTTCCATGTTTATAGTGGGCCTTATTCGAACTTTCTAAAAATCCAGACATTTTAGAAGAAGTGAGACGCGAGCATTCGACGGTGTTGGGCTTGGACCCTGATGCAGCAGGTGGTATTCTTAAAGAGAACCCCTACCTGCTCAATGATCTTCCTTGGACGACAGCAGTGATCAAAGAAGTTTTGAGGTTGTATCCTCCCGCAAGCGGAGTGCGATATGCTTCAACTGGGTAAGTCCAATCCATTTCCAGTCTACAGCTTGGGAATCCAAACTGATCAAACTGCGATTCCAGAGAGCGGATGATCATCGATGGAAAATCGTACCCTTCGGAAGGTAGACTGGTTATGATTAGTCATTACTACTTTCATCGCCAAGAAGAATATTTCCCAAGAGCAAATGAGTTCGTTCCTCAACGCTTCCTCTCTTCGAGCAATCAAGCTCAGGAGATAGATCCAAATGTATATCGGCCATTCGAGCGAGGAATTCGCAACTGCCCCGGGCAAGAGATCGCAATGATGATTGCTAAAACTATGCTCTGTCTTGTGGTAAGAAAATTTCGATTTGAAGACGGCTACGATGAACTGGACCGACGTACAGGCAAAAGAGGTCCACATGCTTCGATTCCAGGAAACGGAGAAAGAGCATATCAAGTTGCGGGTACTGCAGGATATCCAAAAGACGGCCTTCCTCTGTGGGTCTACGATAGTATTCGAAATTAATCTCACCCCACAGCTAATCTGATATACTCCCATTTGAAAGCCTTGCATTGTCAAAACATACTCAATATGAGAAGTCAGATCCGACTCTTATTGCCATTCCAAGATGTGGAATGCCGAGGGAAGTCCAATTCCTAAGCCATCGACCAAAGCTAGGTGACGGCAGGGTTGAAGTGGTCAAGTGGTGCCTTTAATTTTACCATCGTAGCATACTCGCTGAGGTGGCTCGTCGATATCATTCTAAAGAGCCAAATTTTCTTAATCCTTCGTCTTCTTTCCTCCATCTCCACCCATAGGTTTGCCACGATAAATCAGGGCTCCAGATGATCAGCCTGCCAAGCATAATTTTGTAGACGACTGGGAAAGATCCAGGCGCTGTTACTTAGGGAAATGTTGACCAGCAGCTTTGCTCAAATTTATGATCAACAAGTAATAAAAGCTCTGATTTTGGACTAGGAGTGGACAGGAACCTTCACAACTCTCGTTCACTGTTGTTAAATTGGAGAGATCCCAATAAGGTGCCGGTCAATGTTGACCACATTACAGCTGAATGTGCGCCAGAGACGGGCAAATAGTCGCCCTCAAGGCTTGGCAAGAGATCCCTAATTGCCTATTTTAGAGACGTGAATAAGATCTGTGATCGAGCACTCCAGATCCCTGTAGCCGCACGTTTGAGTTTCCACGCCTGAACGGTCACGCCAGCGTCTGCAGATGCCACTATGCTCTCCCGGCAGCAGGCGATGGCCGTGATGAACACATCTTGTCAGAGTTGGAGGTGTATGGAACGAGCTATGAAGTCAATTGAGGTTATCTACACGATAGCTACAGTACAATTTATGGACAGAACAGTATTCTAGATACTTCCATAGGCTTGTTTCGGAGTATTTCGATCATACCGTAGTCACGTGCAAAGGTGGCATAAGCGCAACCACCTATGTAGGTACGTTCCCGCCCGACACATCTTTCGAGTGCGAACTCCACGGCCTTGCAATCTCTTTGAATCTCATGGCCCCTGAATCTGGGGTAAAAGTGCCAACAAACATTCTTCACACCAGCTGAAGAGAAGAGGCTGCCTAGCATTGGCATGCATTTGTAAAGCAAGATATCGATAGAACAAGATGATCAAGCCAGCGGGTTTAGTCGGCTGAAATTTGCAACATAGCTCTCCACAGGCGACACGCCCGGTCCGTTTTCAATTGCTGCAGCATCTCGTTGTCCTTCTGTGGGTCTGTCCTGCCTTACCTGACTGGCGAGGGAGTATCCTTGGGGAAAACTACTGACAAACCTCTTCTCATTTGGGCTAGGTGTTGGAAATGCCTATGCCGCTTCGACGAGCATGAAGAAAGGTAGACTGGGAGAGCGTATAGGGTGTAGGACCCTTATTCCGGCCCAAGCGCGTCACAAAGCCGCATGTCAGCCTATCGGGCGAAAATCTAGACCTACCCACCCCAGGATTTTGCTCATGGTCTAGCCTGCGTTCTGAAAATGACCCCATTATTGTACCACCGAAGAGCTCCAGAGAAAGCGAAGAACAGCATATTCTATCATATTCTATCTGATTCCTATTAGGAGTTAGACCTGACCATAATGTAGGATTTGTATGCTTGAAAATAGCTCAGACACAAAATATGCGCGCAAATTCATAGCTTGGGCTGGCTCCGTGGCTGATATTGATTGCTGGCGGGTGGGCTAGACCCTAGGCCAGCATCGAACACGGACATATGGCCTGTGGGGTTGACCAAACCATCGGAGCGGCCGTATGGCGCAGAGTATCGAAACTGTCTCCTCTTTGACAGTATCCCCGCGACCAGCCCTACCCTAAGACTCAGCGAATACTGTTGGGCCTAAGTGCTGTTTTGCTGCTTGCTGCCAGCGTTGCGGTATTACTCAACAGGTGCTCCCTGCACAAATCTAACTGAATTGGGGTGGTGCCTGGCACTATCGACCTGACTTGTACTAAATAAGCCACCCGGTACAGGGACAATGGAGAGCTGATTGGCTCAGGCAGTAGCTCCCGGTCAAAATCACGAGACTATTGACGATCGCGGGTACCTAGTAGCTATTCCTATATCGATTCAGCGCATCTTCTGACGCCTCTTGCTGGATTCGGTCTGCCCAGGAAAGCCATTCTGGAGAGTACCCGCAGGCAACTGAATAATGGGAAAATAGCCGGCTTTCTCCGCGCAGTGGGCGTGCTCACTTGATCGTACAGCTGCGAATGGCATTCTCACAAATTCGTGGCATAGCTGCGGTGACTCGGTGAGTGATCCATCTGTCGGGTCAGCTGGAGGCGATCTGGCGGATGCGCCGAGAGCCTTTTCAGATGGTGATGTTTTTTTTTCCAGTATCAGGTATTCGATAGTTTTCAGCTGCTTCACAATGCTGTCCATGATAAATCTATAAAGTCAGGATGCTGTCCTGCCCTCAGATCGGTCTTCACTCACAACCCAGTCTCCAGACATCTTCATCAACATTCCATCAAGGCACTAAACAGCTCGCAACAAGCTCCAATCTCACCCCATAACCATGAAGACCTCCATCATGCTCCTCTCAGGCCTTGCCCCCGCCGCCTTCGGCTTTGCTCTTAACCAGCGCGCTGCATGCAACGCAGACAACTGCGCCAGAGCAGTTACTGGTACCGCATTCGGAGCCGCAGCTTCGAGCAGCCATATGGCCCAATGCTCTTCCTACTTCTCCACTACCATCGTTCCACCCTCGACGTAAGTTTCTGCACTGTTCACCAGTGCCTCCAGAGCTTCTAAGCCAAACTTCTAACACTCGCTTGTAGTACTGTCTTCAGCCCTGTCGCAACGTCCTATGTTCTCTCCACTGTGGGCGCTGTTCTGCCAACCCCGGTAGCATTGCTTCAGTCACCCGGAACATCCACAACGATTGTTCCAACCGACATACCCGCATTTGCCTCGCAAGCTTGCAATGGTAACACAACCCCAGTGCCAGTCCGCTTTTCTTCCGCGTGCTCCTGTGGCGGAGTCTCCCAGGCCATAACCACGGCCCCTTCCCCAACCACCGTCGTGGAGTACACTGCTACATCGACCATCTCCAACTTTATCGTTCAGGCAACCGCACCATCCTTTACTCAGGCGGAATACCTGTTCGAGACTGGGCTTAACGTCGGATTTACACCGGACATTTATTCGGCCTCGCCATTTGTAGTGGATGGCGATGCGCTGGGCCTCCTTGGCGGTGCTTTAATTGGTAATGCAGCTGTTACAGGCAGCAAAAACCCAGTGTATTTCGACCCTACTTGGGCGATCTGGGTTGGAGAACTGTTGGATCTCGACACTGTCGTCACTGTGGAAATTGGCCAAGATCTGAGCCTTTCGCTGCTGAATCCCAAGGACGGAAACAACGTTCCAGCACTTTGCAATGGCGAGCTTTATATTGACAGTGCTGATGCTAAGAAGTGTACCCCGGTCTCATTGAGTGTTGTGCCTCTGGGATGTTAAGCACCTCGTGGTATGGCGTGTGACGGTGGTGCAATATCTTCGATTGTTTATGTCTTATGAGTTGGCTTCAATAAAATATATTATTTGTTTTTGTCATACAAACTGTGCTCTTGATCATTTATCATTTACAGCCAAGTGACTCCGATGCTAATATTTAGAATTTTTCACAAAGTTAACTGCGGAGAACCGCTCCCGTTGAGCAACCAGCTATCGTAATTGTAATCCTGATCGACTCTATCGGATTTTTTTAATTTTTATTCATTCATTGCTTCCCACCTTATCCGTGTTTATCATAAGCCTATCAAAAACTTTGTGTATATCTCTTTCCAAGATCATAGCTGCAGTCTGTTTTCTCGGACGTTGCGATAAACCAAGGATAACCGGATCGGAGAATATGGACAAAATACGAACATTAAAAGGAGAAAAAAGCGATTCTTGTTATGAAGAAGACCGATATGCCTTGGACCATATTAAATACTCGATATTAGAGTATTATACAACAAGGGCCAGGTATTAAATAATTTGGAATGGCGTGAAATTCGCGGATTATTTATTTTGAAGACCTCAGCACTCATTACCATAGAAATACAAATTTTGACAGAAAGGATATTCTTGCATAATCCTGCCATACGCTAACTAGACCGAGAAATGGCAAAATGGCAAACAGGTATAAACAGATGCATTGCATCTGTCATGAAAGCATTATTATGTATTTTTCCAGACTGTGAAAATTTCAGCAAGTTAATATGTTGTCAATAAATCCGATCTACCTTAGTCTGGGTTACGGATATGGCTTTCAGCTATAAAACATTCGTAGATGAGAGAGTTGTTAGATAGTTTCCAGATCTGGAGTTTAAACAAAGCAATTTCTATTCTGTTCCCACAACAGTCAACCATTTTGCCTATAAAACAGTTCTTTTCTCAAATATTAGTTAAACAAGCTAGATGGATGAAATAACAGACACACAATATATCTTTTCTATAACTGGGTTCTCCTTTTTTAGTGGACTTTACTAATTGTATCCAACCACAAAGTGCAATTCAACATCTTTCCAATACCAAACATGGTTCGATGATTTTATCATTAACTGTCTGTGATTATCACCGAACGATATTCATCTAACTAACAATACACTTCGGATCCAGCATATTAGCATTAGCGATGATTGATTACAATCACAATACATCTGCTATTTTCAAGCTTGTATTTTTCTGCTGATAACGAGCTGCACAAGGCAACAGATTCCTTCTTTGTATCATCTTTTACCAACTTTAAAGCTACAAATAATCAAACTATTGCGGATATAATGTCCAAATACTAGATCAATTTTATCATCACTGGAATCCTAATGCGTTGTGCTCACCGAAAACTATTCTGGCCATCCTATATGATTAATAACGTGAGTAATATGTCAGATGGGAAGACTGTAGGCTTCGATACACTGGGCATTATATACATTACTGTCGAGATAACTACAGATTTGATATAAGGTCACGATACGATTTCTTCGGCTCATATAGATACAAAGTTTCAAACAAATACTTGTTTTTCAAGTATATACATATGGAATGTTTCTGTTATCTAATAATCAAAACTGGAGATAATTATCTGTTAATCTATAAATCTTCAACAGAGTAAACTATTGCTTTGATTTCACCGTGATTCTAGTAATACGTCATATGTTGACTAGACCTTTAATGGAGAAATACAATCCTTGAATATATGATAGAGGTGCACCAAGGATAACTTTTGAATTATCTGAGATGAACATAGTTTATAATGGTTGTTCAAGGGCAATAACTACAGTATCATAAATATATCGGTACAATTAAGGCAAGATCTTGATGATCCCCATAAATAGGACTTATCAACTATGAGAAACCCGAAACTTGGCTAAGTCGAGTACTTGATATTACATATCTGCTTAGAAACCAACATATCTGGCTTGTATAACCACACGATTATGACTTAATCCAAAATAAAAAATACAAACAATGCACCGCTACATATTCGCTGACATTTCTTGCATGGTTCAAGCATCAACCTATTTCTTCAGCTGCGTTCGTGACTAGTTCTGTACAGATATCCTGTGGTTTCCTCCCCCAACTTGTACAGTTACATATCCATCTGCAAAAGATGCACTCCATCCTTTTTTTACTTTCCCCTGCCACACCAATCTCCCATCCACGGTCACTTTACTGTTTTCATTGCTAACTGGTACGCTCACATCTCCTTGTGTGCCATTAGGAACCTCAATCTCCAGATCAAAGAGTAGTGGCCCATCTCCGCTGACCCAGTACACGCCGAATGATCCTTTCGGTGTCGGAACTATTCCACGCGCCCAGCTGACATCACCTGGAATGGGCTTGACGCTCCATGTCTGGAAGCCAGGTCCCGTCGGTGTTACACCGAGCACGAAATTGGTCAATGCAGGTAAGACTCCCGTACTCCAGCCATGTGCGGCGCTTGTGTATCCTTCTTCATACATACTTCCACCAGACCCTATTCCTTCCCAGAAAGTTGTTGTTGGATCCTGGGTTGACATCCAGCCGTACATTCGTCGTATTTGATCTAGTGCTGTCGACGGAGATCCAGACAAGAATCGAGCTTGAATCTCAAAGTATGAGATAAAAGCATATACACGCTCTGAAAATCCTGCGCCAAGGCTATCATTGTCATAGAATGGATTGCCATATGGCAGGGCATGCGAGTTTAGATAGGACAGCAACTCACTAGTTTGCGACGCAGAGCTGACAGAAGCAAGTACAGAGATCGAATTGCCATCCTGGGCATGGCTCACGACATCTTCTAGAGAATCGAGATAGGCACCTGTGGAGTTATCCCAGAGGTATTTATTGATCGATGCAGATACGACTTCGGCCCGCTTAGTCCAATCAGCAACGTCTGACTCGTGGCCACCAAGAAACGTTGCGATCCTAGCGGCATTTTGCAAAGCCAGAACATATAGAGCATTGTAATATGTTATCGTGCCACTTCGAGGGAGAAAAGCATAGTCACCGTAGCCAGATGCACCTCCGACACTCTTGTCCAAGAGTGAGGTAGTCGTGTTAGTGACAGAGGGGTACCAATCATTCAGAACATGTTGGAGTGTAGAATAGTATTTCCTCATGTAGACGGAATCGCCAGTGTAGACAAACAGATCATAGCTACAAAGAACCCAGTACAATGGGTAGTCAAAGAGCGGTAAGGTGTAGTTATTGATGCTCGCGGGTGGTATCCAACCATCGTCGCGTTGGTGGTCGGCGAGATCGGAAAGCACATTCACAGCTGCTTCAGCCAGGTCGTGAGTAAGATACAGTGTCCTTGCAGAGACTGCAAGATCTCCAACGTACGGGTCGCGGTCCCGCTTAGCACCGTCAAATACGACCAGTTTTCCGATGAGGCTAGGACTTGCAGCGCCTCGTGGGTCTGTATCGTTAACTCGGAAGGTATCGATAACCATATCATTTGTGTAAGCTGCATCGAACCAGAATTGACTTAGTTTGGGATCAGAGCACTCAAACCACCCCGTGAAAGTATTTGAATTTCCCAGGAATGCGGTGTAATTTAAGGAGACAGAATTGATGATCACATCTCCATATGCTTCTGCATATGCGGCGTCACTCGCCAGAGCGTCAAGCGAGATCCTCATGTACCGGAAACCGTGCAAACCATCAGCACAAACCTGATCTCCATAGAGACATCCATGTGTATCAGTCCACGTAGATGGCCTGGCGGGAACGACAAGTTGGTCGGAGCCGGGTGTAATGGTATCGCCCTAAGATCCGTCAACGACCTGAGAGATAAAGAGTGCGGAGGGGGAATCATACATTGTCTGAACGAGTAAAATCACTTATATCGGTTAGGTAAGTTGTAGTCTCCGAGAACGCCAGTCGAATACCTGGATGGTTAGTGGACGCCCCCCCGAACGAGATCTCAGGATATCCAACCACATCAATACCGAAATCTACAACGATGGTCGGTATTACTGGTGGATCTGATACTAGTTCCGGATACACCTCATTAATCCTAGTAAATTCACCAGAGGCAAGTGCTTGATCCAGAGTTACATTGATTCTGATACCGGTGACAGAGGTCGCTGGCGGATCAAAAGGTACTTGGACTTGAACCAGACTGTTGCCGGTAATAGTACCACGCAGAGACCATGTTCCGTTCTGAAGAGTTTCCACTGTGAAGTCAACCGGCACCCCGTCAGAGTTGGATAGCATTGTAACCCCAGGGAGATCCATCTGAGATGGTGGAGTAATTATAAGGATGTCTGGGTACGCAGCCAGAGTGTCGTCGTTCCAAAATGTAGTGGTATTGCCATCGATGGCGTTAGACGGTTCATACGTACGAGCTTGACCATCTCCAGAATTTGGGGCATGGAAACTAGAAGCATTTGCAACAGTTCCAACAGGCCATGATGCTGGTGTAATTGGCTTTGGCCGTGACAGAGTAGTGGAGCCATGCGGTTGCAGAAGTCCTTCTGGATTAGTGACATTTCCAACTGTGTAACCTGGAAGAATTCGTGCGGGCTTCACTATTCTACTGCTCGGTCCGCGAATATATTGCTGCCAGGTATTAGAGTTTGAACTTGATCTCTTGACAGGAGAAGCCAGTAGCGGTAGCCCATAAAGTACAAAACAAATAAGCAACCGGAAAGCCATCTTGGAGCGACCAGTAGATACTGATATCAATTATATTTGTGTCTCTTCTTGAGAGACATCACCAGAATGGTTATCTTGGCGATGGGATATATATTGAGATTTACAGCCAGGTGGGCCATAGGTTAATTTTGCGAGCTACCACTCTGAACTCCCCCCGCCATCCCACAATATGACGGGCTAGGCACGCAAGAGTTCGGGGTTCGATTGCCCGAAATGAATATCGTAGTTGAGGGTAAGTATTCTCCCCTGCATATCGTGATAAAGATCACAGGTCGATCTGCAAGGTAATTACAGTCCTATTGACACTAGACGAAAGTGGCTCTACCCTTCGCCACATGCAGGCCACGAGCAATATCGGCGTGAATATTGGCAGCTGTGGAAACAGTTCCGAAAGTGACAAAGCACCATGGGAGCATCACAATTATAAAATATCTCGCGAATACTCAGAACACATTCCTGATTGGAATGCTCCTTACTCTCTGTGGGTAAGATACTCTCTGTGTGTAAGCTACCAGCTTTCCGCAGAGATACCAGTTTTTTGAATTGGTGATGAAATTTCCTTTGTACATCGCACAGAGGGGTTCTGCGGAGCAAGTAAGGGCGACGGGCTGAAATAACCCGAGATATAAATGAAAGCCTAACGAGCTTCCTATAGAGTCATGATGCTAGTGAGCGGGATGAGAATAGCTTTGGTTTTCCCCGCCTTTCATGTGGGGCACACACTCTCTCGCTCGTTTAGCCGAAGATTCTGAGATGCTCTGCCCCCATTCGCCCTGTATTCCTACTTGTATTCCTTGGAGCTACACGAGGAGGGGCTCGTGACTTAAAGGACACCTGCATGATATGACTGAGCGAAAAAATCGAAGTCGGAATCGAGGTCTTGATTATCTTCTCAAGTCCTGAGGTTATTGAAATAAAATATTTGTATAGTTTTGCTAGGCTATTTAGAAACTGGAACGAATTAAAATAATAACCAGTTGATTCTTGATATCACCAAATTACACCCACTTCTGAGAATAGAGCTGTCTTCGTCTTATTCCTCTCTGCCCTAAAGAACTTGGATGAGAGACTCGTACCTGACCCAGCACGTAAATTACTCGGTGGATGTTCTAGCATCAATCCAGGTGAGGCCTGAGACCCATAGCCCTCGTATCGCATTTGCAGTACCATGATATCGACGTTGCACTGGATCTGCTGGTTAGTCACAATTTTCATAATCATGTTTCCGCTCCTCAGTGGTGGAATTTTAGAGAAAACAGGGAGGGGCTTGCTCTTGGGTCCGAAGGCTTCAATACTAGAAGGCTTAGTGGTGTTCCCGTGGATTTTATTGTTACCCAATCTGTTCCACTAGATGGTCTGAGATAGATCTAGCCAAAGATGGAAATGTTGATAATATCTGTGGGTGAGATTTTGCTGAGTTGTTCACATATTACAAGTGGAACTGAAGGAGCTTTCGGTTATCTAAACCGCCCAACGTTAGGTGTGTTTGAACACAACTGTATTAAGCCAATTAGGATCGATTTTCAACCTTTTATTTCTTTTTTGGAGTGTTAGAGAAGCCGAGTACTGTATTATTATTTAGTAACGCTATCTATAAACAGTACCGTGCTTATGTCACATGAGTTGAGATTATCTAGGGTAAATTACGGGTTTACTGTACGCGTTACGGGTGTAAAACTCTCTGTAAACTGGTACCAAGCTCAAGCTGGTTGGGTAGCTCTGAAATGGGGCTGGTTACAAATCCACAATGTGATTCTGAGAACCATATTCTGGGTTTGAGACTGAGAATACTCGTGTGCCGAAATGACACGTATTGCCAGATCTGCGGATCAGCAAACGCAACACCTGTACCTGATCTGAGAAGATATACGTCCTCACCAAGCTTGAACAAGTACCACAGTGAATCGAATGATATCGTCATCAAGGGCGTAATTGAGAGCTTGGTAAGTCCCTGGACTTCGAGACGAGTTTCTATACAGTTAAGCAGTACGTGGAGATGAGAGGCTTCGTCGGAGCCTTCTGGCGCTTCTTTCGTAATGAGGCTGGCTTCTAGATATGTGACCTCCTTCCCATGTCTAACTTCTTTGTTGATCGCCTGTTTAATCTCCTCGTGACTGTGCAAGAGGCAGCCAAAAGGCTCCTATTATCACTTTGGGACTGATGATTTCCGTAGTGATCCTAGCAGTAGGATCCTTTGTCCCCATCCTTTCTTCATCAAAAATCGTTGCTGGTATGTCAGTCGGAGTATAGCCCGGCGCCATTCGTAGGAGTAGCGATTCGCTACTCCGGGCAAGTTTGCTACGGATGGCGGCTGTTGCAGAGGGGCAGCTCTCCAAGGCTTTCGAGGCGAGTCTGGATCCTGATACAGCTGCTGAAATGGCTTGGTTTGGCAGCAGCTACCTCCAGATCCTTCAAAAACTCCAGCAGGGGAAATGAAGCGGTTGACGCAGCAGCAGCGGCAGGGAACAGAGAGCTGGAATGTTGCTGAAGTGGAGCATGGCAATACCACCCGCTGGCTAAAGTACACCTCCTGGTCTGAGCGGTCTTTGGATCGGCCTTTGGAAATCATAGCAGCGACAGCTGTCAGTCACGCCCTGGGTTAGTGATTACAAAATATTACCTGCTTAATTATCGCTGTAGCACGCGTCATAGAACGGCCGCACGAACTATCACCCACCCGCTCCAGGAATCCCTTCTACGGTGTGTCAGCGATCACACTTGTGAATATTTGGTGTTGAACACTGAAAATGATAGGAGAGACGGGCCTAGCGGACCGGCTGAGCTGACAGACCGGTGGATTAGGGATTGCGGTGGTCACCATTTCAGCAATCATGTGAGAACAATCCCAGTTGAGGTAGCAAATGGCCTTTTGTCAGAGAACAGTGCTGAATTAAAAGCTCTTAATTCAAACAATAATTTCATCGAATGCAGCCCTGACAAGAATTCCGTTAAATCAGAAATATGTAACAAGTGCTTTAATGTGGTCATGCGATAACAAAGGCTGACTGGGAATAACTGAAGCCTCTTTGCTTGCAGATTGGCTGCTGCTCAATCGTGCGCCGCGACTCGCCTTCCCCGCAGTTGAACCCCTTGGAGCCCGTTACCACGAGGAGCCTTTTATTCCCCGCGTTGCTGATGGCGTTCCCCGCTGTTGACTGTGCAGCCTTATGCTGCTCCATTCTACCATTATTCGGCTTCGTATCCCCCAGTACCAGCGGCACAGCAATGCTACTCAGTCTCCTCTTCCTACCGGTATCTTTCCAGGAATTAGGCTTCAACCGAGGTATACGCTTCGAGCTTGGGTATATATGGAGGTCGTCGGTGAATCTGTGGCGCAATCTGCTTTTGCTCTTCTCTTCCTCTTGTTCCAAACCTCTGAAATGTCCTCGCCCTCCCAGTGCATCTTAGCATACCAATGCATCCTTCCTTCTGGCTCGCAGCAGGCCTTCTGGGCTGTGGTCTAGCAACACCTCTCGAATGGAGAAACGCGCCAACCGCGACGATCGCCTCCGGTGTCATCCACGGCACCACCAGCGCCTTTCCCTCTGCGACGGTAAACAAATTTCTAGGTATCCCGTTCGCAAAGGTTCGCCCTTCGCCCCGGGAACCTCTCCGCAAATCTCCGCTGACATCACCAGTCTCCGCCCGAACGTTTCTCGCCCCCCCAGGACCCTGCGCCATGGCATCGACCACTCGTTGCTACGGAGTCGAAGCCAGCTTGTGTGCAGCAGTTTGCCTGTGAGTGATCCCATCAATGTCTTATGTGCAGTCCCTCATGTTTTCAGATCCGGAGGCGATACGCGAGTTCAACGAGAGAATCTTCAATAACCCTGGAGGCCCACCGCCGCCCGAAAGCGAGGATTGCTTGTACTTGAACGTATTCGCACCGTCGGCCCACCCCCCGCCCGGCGGGTGGCCGGTGATGTTCTGGATCTACGGAGGCAACCTCCAGTTTGGTGACGCGGGCATGATGTGGTACGATGGATCAACTCTCGCGGCCAACGAGAACGTGGTGGTCGTGACCACCAACTACCGGACCAATGCATTCGGATTCGCGGGCTCACCAGAGATCCAGGCGATCCACCAAAACGTGGGCTTCCTTGACCAGCGCAAGGCGCTCGCGTGGGTGACGGAGAATATCAGAGCCTTCCACGGCGATCCCCACAGAGTCACGATCTTCGGTGAGTCGGCTGGTGGGTGGTCAGTAAAGCAGCTCCTGGCGCTGCCGCCGTCGCCGCTGCCCTTCCACGCGGCCATCATGGAGAGCAATGGACTGAGCGCCGTCGTGGACAGTGGCGCGGCAGGCGCTGCAAGCTGGGCGGCGCTCGCATCGGCGGTTGGCTGTGCGGATGCGGCGTCCCAGCTCGCCTGTGTGCGGAACGTCGACGCGGCCACCATCAAGTCGGTGATTGAGCACGCGGCGCTCTCTTTTCCCCCAACGGAGGACAACGTGACCTGTGTGGCCGACGTGCGGTCATCCATTGCAAGCAAGAGATGGGCCGACCTGCCCATCCTCATCGGTAGCAATGCCAACGAAGGTCGCGTGTTCGCCACGCAAGTCGGAATCAGTCCCAATGCAAGTCAAGCCGAGATAGCACAGTATCTCAACGCGACCTTTCCCAACAACACCGAACTCCACCAAGCCATTCTAGCTGCGTACCCAGCATGGTTGACCACTAATGCATACCAATTCATCTCGCAGATCATCACTGACGCGGATTTCACATGCACGACACGCATTCTCTCCAACTACGTGGCAGCGGCTGGCTATAAGGCATGGCGGTATCAGTTTAATGGCTCGTTTCCCAACATGCAGCCCTTCCTTGACGCTGGTGCCTACCACTCCTCCGAGATCCCAGAGGTCTTTGGCACCTATCCAAGAGTGAACGCGACGAAGGCGCAGGCGCAGCTCAGCCTCCGGATGCAAAAGGTGTGGAGCGGGTTCGCGAGGGACCCGCAGGCTGGCCCGGGGTGGCCTGCACTTGGCACCGCCTTTGGCAAGGAGCTTCAAGAATTTGGATTTGATGGCAAAGCAGATGCGAGAACGATCAATCTCAGCATCGCAGATTATCCATGTCCTGTGTGGGATCCTCTCTATACAGCGCTCTGATGGTGAGTGAAACGTATGGAATCGAGCGCAATACAAGCGACATATTGTTACCGTGACAATGCTGGTGACGGTGGCAGTGGACTGGTAAGGGATCGTAGGTAAATGGCCTGTATAATTATTGAAGCCCATTGGCCATAAGTTTAATCATAGTGAGCGAAATAGGAAATAGAAAAGAAGGTTATCCTGCGAACTAAATATCACGATTGCAGAATAGAGATATAGCCACTCATTAGCCCGCTGTAGATGGAAAATTTAAACAATCTGTGGAAGAAGCTATTGAGTATAGCGCAAGGTTTGTTTTAGATTGCTTCTTGTGCCAGCCTTGTTCTGTGGGGTGAGGGTTGTGGCTAAACAGACGGGGCAATAGGAGGTGCCATTCAAAAAGTATATTCACGCCACCACAGCTGGATCTCAGCTTTCATACAGGTAAACTTACTAGTATCTGTAGGAAAGGTAACGGTACTCTTACTTGTGTCGGTTACATTTCTCTCGCAATGCCGAATCTCTTCCTGAAGCAGTCTCTACTGACCCAGTCTGCAGTCGATTGTCACGAAAGGAGAATCTATATACCCCTTGGCTGGGTTTCCTACTGGATACTGAGCGAACGACTAGCCTTGTTAGCGGAGACTCGGTTTCAAAATCTGACAATCTTACCTCAAAGTCATACCAAAACAGAACTTTTGCCTCGTGTAGATCAATTTGCAAAACCTAGATGTACTAGTCAAGGGCGACCAAAAACAATAACATCTCCAGTATTATCTTTGAGGAGCTCTTCGGCCTCGAGTAAAGAAATGTTACCATTTAAGAAAACTTTTGCATTCTTGATCAGAGATCGATAAATAGTAAACACTGGGTTGATAGGTCCACGCATCCTGCCATCAACCTCCATGTCCCTCCAGTCTATTGCTGATTTAGACTCTTCCTGGAAGTTCATGGGGATTCGGAGAGGAACCTGCCCATGTATCTCCTAGAACGATCTACGACAAAGGCCGCTTGTCAGGTTCTTCAACAAGATAAGTGAATTGCTCAATCTATTTTTTGACAGGAAACATTCCAAGATCTCCGCGGCCCGTAGCTGGGCTGAGTATTATCCCGGCTTGGTGAGGATCCCATACGTCAACCAATACGGCGATAGCTTCGAGACAAAACCTTGACCTCAGCGGCTTGTTTGCGGGACTCTTTAATATGATGACTTCGGATATAAAACACGCATTTTCAACGCTCGGTCAGGGCGAAAATTTGTATTGGTCACGCGGATACGATATTTACTACCACCTAATTTTTAAATGCGGTTATGTTACAGCTACAATAATAAGCATCATTTTTGGAACCCATTTGGTTGATCGCATTGGAAGACGCAAGCTACTGATGACTGGACTTACTGGGTGCTCTACCTCCTTAGCAGTAGATACTGTTATAGTGGCAGTTTACGCTGACGCTGTTACGAATTTTAACTCTTATGATTAGAAATAACTCAACAACTGCTTATTAAAGTATGCAGATTTGATCTAATATTTGGCTCGCTGTTATTACTTGCGTTATATTGATAATTGTAATTTTGCTGGTCAGATACACAATATATAGGGTTTCCAAAGTAAGCCTGTAATACTACTCATATTTACAGTATAACCCAACTAATATTCGTGTTCTACTATTGTTACAATTGCAAATTTAGCTATTGTACAATTTTGCCTACATTAATTAAGTTCCCTTATGGAAAGCTGCTAAATCTATTCCAACGGCTGTTCTTTTCACACCAGCAAATACCGATATTACCAACAAAAATATTGATATGACTATATGTGCTAGGCGAATCAATGATGCCTTGCAATCGTCTGTTTTAGTTACGTCTGCTGTGACAGCTTTTCCAGTACCAATTCGGTCCTTTCCAATCATATTGTTTCAATTTTAGTAACAGTCTCCTCAGTGAGTTTGTTGTTCAAACCCATAGATTATTAAGCAGCTGTCGGCAAGAAGAACTGTGGATGATTTTCTATTACCAATCCCACCCTCCTCCGCCATGCCAGCTCCAGTTACAATAGCCACTGGCTCTTTAAAAGAATAGTTGAACTGAGCAGGTATTAGTTTAATTACTGTTATTGCTAGTTGCAGTTGGCTCTATTTATCAAAAGGAACAGTTGCCTAACAGTATAAATCAAGGCATATTACCATTATTCATCCTCCTTTCTCCCCGTTTCCACCTTTGTCCTCTTTCTTAATCTTCACCAACTTCCATCCGACGCCCCACGAAAATGCAAACTGCAAGACAGAAAGGCTCACAACCAAATAAATGGCCCAATTGATACTCTTGCAATATGCAGCTAGTACAGCCCGCAGCTCTGATGACGGAACAATTAACCAGAAGCCTGTTGCACCGGCTTCAATTACGGCTTCGACGTTGACAGTAGGCGCATATTTGGGAATGTTCGTTCGGAGCCCTTGAGTGAAGATAGCCTGTGCTATTGACAAGGCTACCGCGCCACCAAAAGTTTGGCTACATGTCAGGATGGCCATGGCTGTAGCCATCTCGGTCGGAGTTACGGAATTTTGGACCGCAACCATCGGCTGTCGAGTGTTAGCTTACATCGGCATATTTGACACCTTATAAGGTAACGCCCATAAACAATTTGAATTGAGAGACTCACCACCTGAAAGGCCGCTCCACGACCCAGTCCACTCAATACAAGATATGCTGCCCACTTCGGGATTGAAGTTTCCGTTGACAATGTTGCGAGCAGTCCGCTGCTCACCACCGTGAGGATGCTGCCAAACACACCCCACGGCAGATAATAACCCAATTTCCCCGCTGGAATCGGGCAATCAGCACCAGGCCACAGGCAACTCATGGAAACATGTCATAGGCAGAGTCTACTTACTCATAACGCCAGAAGTAACCGCCGCGACCAACTGACCAAGGACAGTCGGCAGCATGTCAACCCCGCTGTCCATCGCCGACTCACCGCGAATCGCCTGGAAGTATATCGGAACATAGAACAGCATGGGGACTGTGATGCCGAATATCATCGCGAACATTATACTGCTAGACCATACCACGCGCCGTCTGATTAAGCTACCGGGGAGCATCGCATCTTCGCCCATGTGGTGCTCCCAGATACCGAATACAACGAATGTAGCGATGGCGCCGCACAGGAGGCCAATCACCGTGGCGCTTCTCCATGCGTACTGACTACCCCCGAACTCAAGCCCCAAGAGAAGCTGGATCGATGCGCCGACGAAGAAGACGAATCCAATGATGTCAAAGTCTCTGATGAGCGATAGCTTCTGCAACACCTCCAGGAAAGGCTTCTTTGGCGTCTGTTCCGGAATTCGCGTGAACAGCAGGAGGACGATGACGAGGCCACCGATCGGTAGGTTAATGTAAAAGCCTGGAGAAAATATTAGCCAGGGGAAGGCAAATTTGGGTCCGATCGACTTACACCAGCGCCATGTTGAGTATGTCGTAAACGCTCCTCCGATCAGAGGGCCGCTTACGAAGCCAAGCTGCGCAACTAGGAAAGACAAACCTGTTAGAGCCAGGCTCAATATCTCACAGAAAAGTTTATATTCAGTACTCACCTCCCATAATAATTCCCATTAGCACTGTTCAACACATTCAAAGATTAGCCTCCGAGCTGTTAATAGATTGAAATTTTCTACTTACCTGGTCGGCGCTGCATGGGCACAGCACCGGCAACGATATTCAGGCCGCCGTTCAGCAAACCTGCGCAACCTATGCCTGCTATTGCGCGTCCAGCAATGAACATCTTGGACGAGATGGCCACCGCACAGATGAGCGAACCGAGCTCAAAAACGATGAAAAAGGCTAGGTATGTCCACTGCGGAGTGTATAAGCGACGGCTATCAGTGGATCTGATTCGAAAGGCCAACCTTGAGTTTGAAATGTTGGAACAGTTTTCCATTCAGTGTCTGCAGGGCCGCACTGTGGAAATAGTTAATTCGAGCACGTTGATAGAAATCATGCATTATATCGTACCTGCCAATAGTGTAGGCGCTTCCGTACCATCCAATATCCTCCAGCGAGTGAAATTCGTTTGTTATGCGAGGAATTGCCTGAAACATTGCGTCAGAAATCACCAGAGTAATGATCACATTTCATTTACCGTTGATACTATTGACACATCCAGCATAAAGAGCAGGGTTACAAGCGTAAGCCCTGCGGTGACCATAATGAGTGGGATTCCTTGTATCCAGTCCTCTTGAATTTCCACCTCTTCTGGTCCGTCGTGGGATGATTCATTTTTAGCTTCATCGTCCGTTTGTTGTTTAGGACCAGGCGGACTCGAGTTGGTCTCGTCGGGAGAGCCTACCATCGCTGCAAAGATGACACAAGCTCAAGCGAAAGAATATTTCCCAGGGCTTTTGACTAGTTATGGTCGTTGCTCATACAATGATAATGTGTTGGGGCTCCCAGCGCTCCCTTCTTATATCAGGTACAAAACAGCGCCATCGGAGTTGGGACTTACGCCGGCCCGACACACCATATAATCAGTTCCACATTGTCATATAGACCCGGCCTATACATGGGTTTTATTGGAGCAGCTATCTTATTCTAGTAACTTGTTCTGGGTGGTGACTTTTTAACTTCATTATTACCCCGAGTGTCGGTCTAAATTTCCCATTGGGCCGCCGTGCAAATCTCCGTCCGTAGGCCTATATGTCATTGGTATCTAAGGTGCCCATTCCCAATATTGTCGGATCACTCATCCATGAATTCCCCGGCCAGGCAAACATGCTGTCCAAATACCACTCGCTCAGATCATGGGTCGTCATCTCTAAGGTCAAGTTGGGCGCAGACGCTTCCTGGTCCCGCAAGATCGCGGTCCATATCGTCCGTAGCCTACGAACCATTAAAACAAGGTTGCTTAGATTGCCAGGTTGGCTGCCTGGTGTCTGGAGGCCGAGCTGTTCTTCCGCGTGTTGCAGTGACCGATCAAAATACTCGGCAACCTGCAGGATATCCAACGTATTACGAACTACTTCATGGTCCCAACCCGGATGCTCCAATATAGTTAAGTGAAATAGCGTATAAAGGCATCGGGCACCCTCAGTCAAGTTCAGTCCGGAGAAAGCTGCATAATCTGTAGGGATTATTTTGTAGAAACAGTCGAAATATCTCTTTGTGGCCATCAAGCACGCGTGGAGGTAGTCTATCCTCTTCGTATCCCCCGCATCTGGCTTAGGGTCGATTTTCAGGGTTGCAATTGCGTAAAGGGATATTTCTACGTGAGAAAGATGCATTGTCATGCGTCCTGTAGCTCCCCATATGAGTCAGATCCGAACGCTATTTACAGGACGGTTTTGGTCTCCTTGTCTTACTATCTTGCAAAAGGTCGAGAGACATTTTGCTTTTGAGCCCATCAAGCTCCAGTTTGAGTGCGTTCATATGGAGATACAGCGGTGCTTGTGGCGCCTCAGAAATTTCGTGCTCACGGCGAGATAGCTGGACAATTTTGTCTGTGATCAACCGAATGCGACAGATTTCCACCAGTATCAAATCATTTTTTGTCTCATGCCTTTCTGAGAGAATATTTAGAGACTCAGCTAGGTGACCGTTCCATCGGAGAGGCTCCACGAGACCGAGGAATTGAGAATTCCTATTGGCATACTTAGTAAAGATATCTCCAGGCTATGACAGCGATGATAGGTACCATACGCGGAACTGAGTATATAACAGCTGATTGCAGCGCGTCTTTCGTTCATCGTGCGAGCGGATGACACTGGCAGCCGTAAATGCGGCAGAGCCTCCCCCATGGGGAATTCCGCCATGGTGCTGACAGCTGCGTCACGAGGCGGCTTATCGAGACCGAGCTCCAGGACGACAGATATGGCCATCTGGGTATATACGCAAGGGGAACGTATCTGGGGCTGGCTCTGGTACGCAATCCTGTGTATGTTATGCATTATAAAGTGGGGCTCTTGTTCCACAGGCGGAGCCTTACCAGCCCACGTAGACTAATAAGCCTTGAAGAAGATCCAGGTTCTTGGTACAGTCTACAAGTAGCTTCCTGGCCGCCGTTTCCCTGATTCTGGCCACAATCTGGGCCTGGTGAATAGAGTTGCCAATTTGAGCCGCGACGATACATTGCCAAAGGAACGGGGACGTTTGTTTCAACTGCTGTACCGATGTGCCAGGCGGTATGTAGATGAAAGGGAGGTAGTACAGTTTGTCACGGCAGAAAGCCTGCAGGAACTCCTCCCCCTCTTCGGCCATAGAAAAGATGGTAAACGGCGCATTCTGTGACGTTACATTCGATATTGAGGCGGCCCCTTGATCTGTACTCTGGTTAGATGGTGACTGTTCGGAATGAATTAATCCTGCTGATAGCGCTGTCTGGTCCGACTTGGACTGCAACTTGGACATCAAGCTGTCCAGTTTCTGTTCTAGCTGCGCAGTTTTGGACAGCGCCTTGGGCTTGCGAACCCGCACCGCCGGGACGCACTTCTTTTGCAAACGGTGGCATCTATGAACGGCAAAGGTTAACACTTAGAGGACAATGATATGCGAGTCCAGACCCACCTTTGGCAGCCTTGTCCGCTAGCGCGTGGAATGCAGCGGCATTTGGAGCGTGAGCAGGCTTGGCAAGCCTGGCCGTACTGCATGGACGCATTCGAGACCGTGAGTTCCATTTCTTCTGCCCGGTCATCAGAAGATGCTCGCAGCATGGAAATCGATAAAATGTTCGGGGGTGAATGAAAGTTCTGGCTGTCTGACAAACTCGAGACTGAAAAGCAGTAAGAGAGGTATAACGATATATATCGCGGGAGTCCGTCCCGGTGGAGACGGAATCCCACACAAATAGAGCGGAATTCCGTTCGAATCCGCCGGAATCCTGACCAATTAGGTACTTGTGTGGCCTGGCTTGCCATTAAAATATTACTAAACTCAAGGGGAGCGTTATGATTTATAAGCCTACACTAATTAGAAACCTGCAAAACTGTATATTCTTAAGTATGCCACGACGTGCTCTGATCATTTACAGAATGAACAAGTGATATCATGAGCATTCCCTTGGAATCCAATTGGGATCTAAGTAGGCCATGAACAGAAAACTGCTGAGTATTCCAAAACGCGCTTCCGCGGGACAATGTGCAAGAGTTTCTAACTCAAAATGTGTAGATGTACCCACCGGGAAATTAGGTGATAAAACAGACGATAATCAGTAGAGCAGGCGGATCGAGAGAATTACAAAAATATCTAGAAATGCATGGGCGATATGGATATCTCTCTAATGTACCGTGACTTCCCCGCTGATCTCGATTACACTGCCAATTCTTCCAATGGGGTGCCTTTACTTATCCAGGTAACTGTCACAACTGTAATGACTATCAAGAGCTGTGCTGACTGTTAGCTGAAAAGTCGCTATATACAATATAGCTGATGCACCAAGAGGAACTTCTATCCATTGTTCGGAAAATAAGTTGTTACAGCCTGAAAGAAGGCAAAGTTTGCAAGAGTAACGCAGGAGGAGTGAATGTATATCCATTCGCTCGAACGTTTGTCGGGAATAATTGGACAGGAATGGCAGAATAGCATATGTCCGTGCGCAAACAATATAAGAATTGAAATATCAACAAGGCAGCAAAGACGACCCTAAAGCAGATGTATTGCTTTACATTCCAGTCGGCAGTAATCAGCCCTAGATGGGGAACTCCTTGTGTGTTGGATCAATCGCTTATCTCACACGCAGTTTGCAAATCTTTGAGAGAGAAACGTTGGTTAGGCAGGAGCTTTTTCTTTAGGAGGGATCTCACGAAATGTTTAGCTTATAAATTCTACTCTCAGGTTCACAATATGGGATTATTGCCTAGCCCAGCCCCCTCATGACTCAATATCTGTCAGCTTTGTAAATTCATTCTCCTTAATTAGAAGCTCGGAGTGAAATGAGTTTATGCTGTATATGGGCAGCTAAGTTGTCTGGTTAAAGGTAGTGTTGATAACCACTATTGTTCAGTAATCCAATTTTACAAGTTTGACTTATACGCTGTAGAAATAGGTCCCGAACCCATCGACTATCCTTTCCCATCTCTTAAAACGTGACTTAAACGGCGGACAGGGCTTAGTAATGAACCCGGGGTTGATCACTAATCACTACACTGTCTACCTTTTCGAGAAAGTCTTTAACGTGATGTTACCCCTTGTGGGGGTAAACATTAAGTCAGCCTACCTGGCTTTCGCGCATCCTGGCAATTGCGCACTTTCGCCACCACTTCAGGACTGAACAATCGAATTGAATTACTAGCTAAAACAACAACAACAACAACTAAATTTGGAAGTTTGACATGAATTTCTCTATTCCAGAGGCTTGTACAGTGTTTGTGGACTGTTTAAGTGTTGATTCAGGATGGTTTGACTGGTACAAAGCTACTTTTTTTTGCTCAAGGGCTACTTTTTCTTGCTTCATCTTCTGAGCCTCTATGATATCCTTGATATTAGCAAAAGTGGTGTTTGGTGACTTTTCAACCCTTGTTTTACTTTTGTTATTATATATAAATACTAACTTAGCTTGTATACCCTTATAGTTATATATTGCTTTTGCTTCAGACGCGTTAAAAGTGCTTATAGCTTTTTGAATCTTCTTAAAAAAGGTACGAATAGGTTTTTTTACTTTAACAGTAGCTGTGATTCGACGAATAGTTACTGTTAATTGTTAGAGGTTCTCTGGAGTAGTAATCCAAGTTTTGTTATAAGTTATTTGAGCTTTTTGAGGTATTTGAGGTACTGTTGTAGTAGTAGTAGTGGAATTAAATCTTGCTACTTTAATTAGCTTAGAGTTGTATACTTTATTTGGATTAAATAGTATCAAACTACTTGTTTTAAAATCACTTTGAATATAAGGAATTGTAAGGTTTTCTTTGTGTGTTTTTTCATAGATTTAAATGAATTGAATCTTCTTAATTAACTGAGAATCATTAAACTGAGTTAGTTTAGCAATTTTATCATGATATTTCTTCTTGACACTTGAAAAATAATTTAAATCCAATAATTGTATAATATAGGACGAATAAAAAAGTAAATACAAAACAATTATATTATTTTGGTAGTATTCTTATATAAATTTAAGAGTACAATAGGTTTTGTAATTATTTACAACTAATAAAGTAGGAGTAATACTTTTTTTTTGTTCAGGTATGAATATTTTTTTCAACTAACTAATAGTAATTTTATTTGAGGTTTAATTACATGGAAAATATTTATATTATTATTTTAGAACTCGATCTCGAGGAAATTATATTAAATAAAGGTTTTGACTTTTGAATATAATTAATGAAATAAGTACTTGGTTATTTCCTCTAATTGTTTTAACAATTGATACTTATTCGCGATTCTCTGGACTCTTCAAGTATGTTTGTTTTTTCTTTGTATTTTCTAAAATTTTTTGATTATTACAAGTACTTAAAGTTAAGTTTGTTTCATTTATATTGTATATATTCGCAAGTTTAATTCGATGTTCAATAATAGTCTTTTGAAATAAGGCAAACTATTCACGAAGAACTTCAGGATTTGTTTTATTGACTTTAGCTGAATTAAGAGTTTTTCTAATTAAAGTAGTAATTTGAGGATTGTGTATTTTGAATTTAGAAAACCAGTGTTAGCTAATTAGAGCTAGTAGTTCTAGTGCTCTATTAACGCGTTAAATAATATTTGTTATTTTTTTAGTATAACTGTAGGAAAGAGTATAACTTTGTGATTCAAAGGTCAGAATCTATTGTACTAATATTTGCTCTTGAAAAAGAGATAGCAATTGCTTATTTGCGTGTTCTGTTGACATATTTTGTTTATTTTGTAGTCTGTACCAAAGGGTAGACTCAGAAATGCCATATGCTTTTGCGCAACTACGAATTGAAGGATATTCACGGTTTTGGTATAACTGAACAGCTAATTTGAGGGTTTCGTCCTTGTATCTCGATTTTGAATTCATTTTATCAAGTGGTTGTTGAATAACGCGTTGTTGAATTTGTTAGGTGGAATAATTGGAATGTTGTTTTGGATGCGCGTAAAGTGCGCAATTGCTAGGATGCGCGAAAGCCAGGTAGGCTGACTTATATCAAAAATTGACTTACTATCAGCGATGTATCATGTAAAACATCTGGAGATTTTGAATGCGGAGTTCTATAATAATTGGGCCATTTATGAAAATAAAGCATCAATACAGAATCCCAGAGATATGCTGCCATTAGGGATTGACCAACGACCACAAGTCACGCAAGGAACTCCGTTACGCATGGGCGCTGAGGATCATGACTCGGGATTGAGAAGTAAAAGGCATAGGACTGAGAGTCGAGAGTCCGATGTCGTAGGGGCAGTCAAAAGAAAAGGGAAAGGCAGACTCAGGGTTAACCTTTTGGATGAGAGTACTGCTAATGTAAGTTATGGTAACCTCATTGGCCACTCTGCGCCTGGAGAATTGACCTGTGGCGTTCGTTATGACATGGTCTAATGGAAATAGCGTCGAAGAACCCAGGTACGCAAGGCCCAGAGAGCCTATCGTCAACGTAAAGAAGCTACAATATCAACTCTCGAGAAGAAAGTTCAGGAATTGACAGCCCTGAATTCAGAGATGAGTCGTGTTTTCATCAGCGTGCACGATTTTGTGATCAAAATGGGCCTACCCTAGCAGAGTCTGGGGTATATTCAGCAGCTACAAGAGTATACTAAGAGGTTCCTAACTCTATCCAAGGCGGTAGTGGATGATAACTATGACAATAATGACAATAGTACTCCAGAAAATGAGGCTGAACTTGGTCGTAGGGGGAATGGTCTGAAAAGTCCTTCAAATCAACCTCTGACAAAGTCAATACCTGAACCAGAGGCGATTACCTCAAACGGAGTGCATGTTATTTCCAACGATGAGACAGAAAATATGGACACCCGCTATGGAATAGAAGGCCAATATATGGACTATCAGAACCTAGAAAATCAAAATCAGAATTGGCGATCAGAAAGCGAAATTATTAAGTTTCCTACAGAAGACAATGAAAGCTTTCCATCTGATTTCCCTAACATACAAGAAGGCTGCGAAACGTTTGAAACCAAATGTTTCTCTCACATTTTTTCCAAATCCGAGCCGTCTCCACCTAGATCATATGCTCATGCCGAATTCTCTTTCTCGCGGCGAGTCCACAGGACTACACTTGAGAGAGTCTTGAGTCTCCTTACATCTACTGACCATTTGAAGGAACAACGGAAACGATCCGTTTTTGGTTTTGCTCTCATGTACTACAGTACAGAAGATTTAGAAGGCTGTGTTCGGACATCTTTGAGCGCTTCAACAAAAGATTCCCTACAAAATTGGCATTCACCGTTCTTGCATATCGGTGGTTCTGGCACCCACTATCCGTCACAAGACAACTGGGAACCCCCGCCCAAATTCAGCGCTGGCTATTCGATGGGTCCATTTCCGCCCGCGGCTACTCATGCGAAGGAATTTCTCACCGAGAATATGGAGTGTACTTTACACGGATTCAAAGGATGCTTCTTTGATGCAAATGATGTCGAGGGATATCTCAAAGCCCGTGGTCTTGACATCCCACCCACTGCAGACTTCGTTGCAGTTGATCTTGACACATTGGGCATATATGAGATACTAAATCTAGAAACCAAGGCAAAATATGACCTAAACTATGCCACAGCGCCGAAAGCTTTGCGCAATTCTGAAGAGAGCACTCCGTTGTCTGTCGAGAATGATCTCAGCTCAAAGGGCGTCATTGATATAGGATTTAAATCCCTTGTCTTGAATTCTGGATTACCCGACTGGGAAGATTTTAGCTCTATGGAAGCTAGTTGTAATTCCAGTACTTCTTCCTTCATTACACACGCAACTCCGAATGTCACGGCCAATTGCATAAAGTCTACTACAGAGATTCCTAAACGTAATAAACGTATTGTTAACATTGATGTTAATATGCTATTATATGGTGTGTTACTTCCATATTCAAATTTCCTAACTGCTAATTAGGTTTTGATAGAAATTACCGACAGGGCAGTCTGTCTAGGCCGCGGCCCTGGTTACAGGCCATCTGATATTGATGCGGCTCTCGTGGCAGCTATGAAGGGCATATTTTGAGGTTTGGTCTTCCTAGGCTTTTTCTTAGAAGCCTTCAATATCTCTGCAGGAGTCGTGTCTCGTTTCATTCGACAAGTATAAAATATTAAATTAGAGTCCAACCATCCATGAAACTCAGTCTGGGTTATACCTGATTTTGAAAGCAGTATGCCCTACATTAACAACACCTGATTACTACTATTGCAGTTATCGCATCCCACTTGATGAATTTAATTTAGCTTCAATCATAGAGTCCCTTCTATCAAGGTTAGCTATACTACCAGAATACAAACAAAAGGTTGACACCTCGTTTGGTCCCGTGTTTAAGCAGGATACAGCAGGTATAACTAAGGTCTAGAGTAACATCTTTTACACCTCATTCATTACTGTATCCCAATGCGGGAACTAAATTAAAATGACTGCGTATCAGATCTCTTTGGAATATCCCAAGCTTAAGAGTTGGCCAAGTACACTTCATACGCTAGCTCCGCATGCACGGCGCATCTTATGGCATCTTGACCATTGTCAAGTCCTCTTGATTTACGAGCTCCTCTGTGTCGTCTAAGACTCATTGTGGGAAAGATGAGGTATCAACACTGAGATTCTTCGGCCTATTTGCGGTTCGGTGGCACCGAATAACACTAAAATCACGATTCGTAATACCCGGCTCGGAAAGATCACTCATCGCCTGTCACCTGAACCAGATACAACCTCACACCTCGATTCAACTTAAGTTGTCACTAAAACATCATTTTCATTTCTTTTCCAAACTTGAGAGATAAAAACAATTTGAAAGCCCCTAACAGGCCCTTCATGAAAACTGCAAATCTTGCCAGCCGACATATTTTGTGTCACTGATTACTCTCAATCCCACTACTTTTTACTCAACCTACACCACCGACACAAAGATTAACATTCAAGATGCCTAAATGGGTTTTCAACCACACTGTTGGCGCATTTACTAGTGATGACAAGAAGAAAATTGCTCAGGGGATGACAGAAATCTACACCAGCATCGGGCTTCCAGCATTCTACTGCCACGCTCATTTTTTTGAACTTCCTCCAGAGAGCATCTTTGCAGGAGGGTAAGCCCACCAGCACTTACGACCGTTTCCATTTACCACATCGCTCAAGGATTCGAGAACAACAAAGTACGAGATGATTTTATGAAAGCTCTGGATAGTGTGCTTAGGCCAATTTTGAAGCCCAAGGGCGTAGAATGGGAGTCGGCTATTTATGAGGCAAACCGTGATTTATGGAGGGTAAACGGCCTTGTTCCACCACCAACGGGCTCTAACATGGAGAGGAAGTGGGCTACGGAAAATAGAGTCACAGATGAAGATGAAATTTTGAGGTCACAATATTGATATTATCTACTGATTTTCTCGCCATTCGATCGCGATAGACAGCTAGAATCTATATCTGCTTCCATCGCAATAACTGGGCAAGTCAGTGTGAACTTACTCAAAATTTGTTGCCCATGGCTATAGTGATATAATTGTTAACTCGCTCAGTAATCAAGGAAAATTATGTAAACTATTCGTGTATCGTGGCATTATGGAGACTTGAAAACTCTCATAATTTTGGAGTATGAGCAGTGAATCGGTGGGCATCTGTACTAAATTTACAGAGCAGTGAAATGTATAAATAATTTATATTCATATAGCGGAGTTAAATGTTCTAGCTTGCTGTCTGATGATGACTTTTTGATAGATGGGGTTACAAATCCTAACTGACCTCCCGATTCCCAATCGCACGATGATATCCTTGTCAATATCCTTGCAAGACTAATGACGGAAATATTCTCCAAGATCTTCATATGAAGTAGATTTAATACAAGCTGCCCTCAGAAAACTTTTCCTCTCACCCTAGCATATTTATTTTGTTATATGCTCAGCATGGTATTTTAAGACGACCGATATCAGTATGAAGAATTCAACGATAATTTGGGTTGTTAAAAGTCTTTTTTTAGTTTGAATGATAGCTTACTTGCTCTCCTGTAACATTGAGCTGTCAATGTCCTAGAATGATGCTTTCTTTCCGCGTTCAATAGCTGTCTTCAGTGGCTCGAAAGCATAATGATTCAAGCTCACAAAAGAGAAGAAAATATACAAGAGCAAGCTTCATATTTCGTGGAGTAGCCATATTTGGTCATCCATGCTCCTCTAAACAAAAACCAGATCTGCATAACGATACCATTGCTTCGGATGGACTATTGATATTTGAATAAACAAGCCAGGCATGCTGCGGATCAGATCGCAACGTCGCGCGCTTCAGGGCTACTCTAGCGCCTCGGATGGATTACTGATACTCGCTGGGAACTCAGTCGATCTTTGTCTTTCCCCAATCAAGACTTGCGAGGAGCTCTTTTCCACCCCAAACCC
>JMRO03000108.1:0-191771 GCA_000743665.3 Scytalidium sp. 3C | reverse complement strand
CCCCCCCCATACTCCTCTTATTTCCATTCCAACAAGCCCCAGGTTGGGATTCGTGGAGCGACGTTTATCCTTTAAGCAGCCCAACAAGTTTTATATAGATGCCAGAAATGGAGAACCTTTATCTACTTCGTGGCGGTGTTTCGCTCTCCTGTGCTGCAACAGTGGCCGTGCCTGTAATAGGGGTACTGATTCTAGAGTGGGAGGAGGTGCTGCTTATTAAAGCTCAGGAGAGGGACTTAAAGTGAAATTTGAACCTTTCGGCGAATGTCTCAGCTTCTGAAGGGCGGAGTATTAGACAAAATGCGGAATCGACCTACGGGAGGATGAGTATCGGTAAGCAGAACTTTAAAATCAATTATAATCATTTGAATATCAATTTTGACCATCAAATAACAAAGTAGAGATCTAACTATCTAAAGCCACGCCTAGTCAAGAATGCAGATTGTGAATAAGATGATAAACAGACGTGCCAATAGCTACAATGTAAACATTCGTCACGAGAGCTTTTGAGACCCTACTCATATTGAACACCTCTCCTTGCTTCCTTCAATAGCATATCTGCAGCTTTTTCGGCGATTGCATATACACACGCTTGATAATGTGCCGCAATTGGCACGGGAATTATGCTAGCATCTGCGACTCTCAGTCTTTCGACGCCGTATACTCTAAGCTGACTGTCCACCACCTTCCCCATAGAAGCAGAGCCAGCCGCGTGGAAAAAGGTGTTTCCTGCACGCTTAATCCTATCATCGATCTCTTCATCAGTAGACTCAGCTGTTAACTGACTGAATCCTTCTGGAGGGACTTCTCTTTCTACTAACTTGATACCCTCCAGTGTCTCTTGCATAAGTCGTAGGCTTTGGCGAATGCCATATCGAAGGGAAACGCGGTCAGCTTCGGTGGCATAGTAATTTGGATCTATGACAGGGTATGAGAGCGGATCCGCTGAGTTAATTGTGATTGATCCTCTTGATGTAGGCGCCATTCCGAGTACAGGAGTTGTGATGTATCCTCCATCAAGTGGAATATCAACGCCTGCTATCGAAGACCCAGCAGGTGCATAGCAAACAAATGATTCAGTATGACACCGTTCTGGATGTAAAAGATCATCTATTTCGACGGTGTTGTTGTCAGATTGCAATGCCTTCTTCAGCATCTCTTTGGGAACGCTTTGGAATACAAGCCAATCGGCCGGAAGTCCTTTGAAATATGCTGGATCTTGCCATAAAGGTGTTCCGAGTGAGAGTCCAAGTTCAGGGTTCTTTAATTTCCACCAAATACACAATGCGAGATGATCATGAAAGTTCTGGCCCACTTCAGGGGAGTCTGCAACAACGGGGATGCCGTGCTTTGCAAGATTGGAAGCATTTCCAATGCCGGAGAGCATAAGGACTTGGGGCGTTCGATAAGTACCACAAGCTACAATAACTTCCTGGGAGGCGGAGATCTTTTGTCCTCCCACAAGCTCCACCCCTGAAGCTACTTTCTTTCCAGATATCTCTTCAAAAGTTACACGGTATGCCGTTGTGTGAAGAAGGACTTCTACACCAGAAAGGTCATATACCTGACTTGCACATTGTCTCTTGCCGTCCTTCCAGTTTTCCATCAACTCTACCATCCCTAATGGTGACCCTCCATTGCAATCTTGAGCGCTCTTTATACCAAGTTCTGTCCAGGCTTTATGTATAGGTTCACGCAATGGGTATTTCCGTTTGGAGTCACTATCCTGAACTGATACGACATGTATTGGACCCCCATGGCCGTGTTGATCTCTTGTGACAGCGCTGTTTTCGTAATCTTCTGTCTTCCTGAAATATGGGAGTAAACATTTGTAGCTCCAGCTTGCATCACCCACGTAATCCGCCCAGCGGTCGAAGTCGACGGACGGTCCGCGTGTCCAAGTACCATAGTTAATCGAAGATCCTCCAGCGAGTACCTTTGCCCCTGCTGCATAGCAAGAACGATCATTAAGATTGCGTTGTGGGGTAGTTTTGTATGCATAGTCAAGTTCTGAACGGTGCGCCCCAAAACATGCAAGTGGTGCCACTGTTAGAGAATGACCGGTTGGGTCGGCTCCAGCCTCAATAAGGACAATTGAAAGAGAAGGGTTGCCTTGCTTGAGACGTGAAGCAATGGTACACCCGGCAATGCCACCACCGATGACAACGTAATCTGCGTGAGTTGGGGTGTTAAAAGCCATAGTGGAATAATTTTTGACAATAAATATTGTAAGGTATACAAGACAACAATCAGCTCAAGCCAGAAAAAATAATATGGTGGAGATGGAGAATATTGTAAAATGCGAGGGATGAGAGGCTATAAATATGTGTGTGTGCAACGCAACTCATAGAGTCGGATATTGCCTACAAACCTTCTCACCTAAGCTTGATTCAAATTGTTAACTTGAAAGTCAAATCATCGTCACCATCCCTACACAATATCCCGTGGGTCCAGAAATTAAGGTTTGGGAACGATGCATCTCGCACCGAACGAGTGAAACCTCCGATTGGATGCTTATTTGATCACACACCACCAATCATTGAGGTTCTGCGAACAAGGCCCTTCATGTTTCTTAAACTTGCCACAAGGGTATCGGACGTCACAACAAACCAGTCATCTATATTGGAAATTCAGATTTTGAATTTAGCCTAATCCTACAACTGAAAGCGGCCATGAAATATAAGGATGCCATTCTTCACTCAGGTCTTTCCGGCACTGAGCAAGAAGTCTGGAAGCACATCCATTCATGAACCAGAATGAGTCAATTAATTTTAACATGATACAGTAATGTGCTAACACTAATAAAGCCTCAGGCTTCCTCTCAGTCATGATACTGATGTAACTCTCACAAACCTTAGCTGGCCAAGTGTAGATAAGCGTCTTCGTTGAGACTGTCTGATTTGGAGTAGCAATCATGGCGAACAAAGTGCGAAGGAGGTTGAGAGCTTCGCCACAGATGAGCGCATCTTCAGTTCCAATCGATTGAAAGAGCATCAGAATTCGTACAAAGTGACTATCGTCAGGGTTTTGGCTGAAAGCAGGAGCCTGGGCACACGGTGTTTCAAGACAGCCACCCAACGGTCCCGAAACAAGCCAATTTAAGGAATGATCATGTACAGCAAATGCTCCTCGGAGTAGAGGCAGAAACTCAGCTACAACTCCCATTCCTGGAGAGAAGATTAGATTTTCTGAGAGTTCCAAGCTTGCAAAGGCGTATTTTGTGACAAGGTGCCCACATGCATAGAGAGCGTGGCAGTTTTCTTCAGTGATGTTTAAGAGGGCGGATCGGATAAGAGGTAATGCGAGACTTTGGTGATGGGCTGCCAACAGCACATAATGGGTGCTTTCGCTTTGCCGAATTTTTGAGATGTGAAGAGCAGAGAGAGCCATGAGAGAGTGCCTAACAGCCTCAATTTATAAGAAATACTAGTCGGACAGGGAGGGTTACTACTAACATAAGATGCTTTTGCTCAATGGCAAGGCGTGGTATTACGTCTCGCATTGTCTCTTGAAGGGGTTTGTTTGACGACAGGGACTCAGCAGTCGATGACATCCATTGATGTAGCAATTCAAAGTCGGCAAAAGAAAATTGGGAATTACAGAAGGAATCGGAAGATGTGATTGGCAATGTGTGTCCCGTGAAAGCATGGCTAGATGTAAACTTTGAAGGTTTCGGTTGCTGCTTGACAGCGATTGAAGCTGAGAAGCTACATCGTGATGGATAACGAATGCAATTGTGGCACTGTGGCTTTGATTCATCGCACTATAGGCATCATTAGCTCAATCGTAGAACAAGCTCGGCGATGACTGGTAGCCCTACTTTGACGCGGCGCTTCTTGCACTGGATACACCCCGTTCTCACTTTCCTGTGGTAAACCTTCACATGAGGCATAGTTCCCCCAGGCAGTAATTAAGCCGCAATACGAATGTTTGGTTTAATGAACATTGGCGAAACGGCCTGTAATAAGAACAGTTGCGAGGTGCATGTGCGAGGTTCATAAGCCATTCACGTACAGATTTGGTTGGGCGTGTCGTAAGTAAGTCAGCCCGTCAGCAGCCAACTCGTCAGCGGACCGGCTCTGCCAATGGTTTTGCTTCGGTGTCTCCATTCTCGTGGCCGAAGGATGAAATAGCTCGCCACTGTATTGGTTTGGTTTGCTTACTCCGGTGGCTAAAACCGCCATTAACAAAACAGAATAATTAAAAACGAAACTCGAATGTTACGCTACAAAGCGGTGCAATTGCCACAGTCTTTGCCAAAAGATTAGCGGCAAAAAGTAGTGATAAAAGGCAAAATCTTGGAAAGACCTGAGACGAGGTAGAATCTAAAATGCTCGATTAAGTTAATAGCGCAATGGCGTTTGAACTTGCTATTTTAGAAGCTGAATTCAATGTCGCATATAAACAAACATATCCTTGTGACAAAGATGCTGGGTAAAAATAATAGTAACGTTTGGGGCTATACTGGGGAAACCATTCATCAGGCTTAATGTCGCGATCAGTGTTATTGCTAATCTCTCAAAGTGGTGAGGCTATTGACGACCCCCTAGAAAGCCGCTTCGCAAACCAGTGGGGCTGAAGAGTAGAATCTGCTATGGACAGAACGAATACAAATAGTAGACGAAAGGGAATGTTGCAAGCAGTTTCGTTATTTGGAATTCACGGGGGTGCAGGCGACGATATGCCGTATTTTACGTACATGACTAGACTTTATTACGGAAGAAAGGATGTCAAAATATTCGCAGGCGTAGGAAAATCGTTAACACAATTTAACTGGAAGCGCTTTTTTACTGTTTGATTAAGAAATTAAGGTTTCATGTTCTCCAATAGTGGAGTTGCGTTGAATAGTTCAAGGGGTTACGTTGTTGTTGGTGTTTTTGAGAGGCTCTCATGACGTAAAAAGAGTCTCGTATACAGGGGGATGTCTGCGCAGTCGGCTCCCTCCCGACAATGCAGATATACAATGTAACAAGAGATTCTATATAAGAAATGATGGAATGGTAACAACTGTTCATTTTCATATATCTGTTTCCTCTCTAATTTCTCACCGATCTCTTCTTCCTTTCCTCCTCTATGGCCGAAATCCACATCGCCATTGCGGGCTTCAGCTCCAAACTTGCAGGTCTCATCACGGCCCACCTTCTTCAACATCCCAACGTCCATATTCAGGGCCTCTGCCGTGACGCTGCCAAAGTATCTGAGACAATTCGGGTCCATCCTCGCGTGAAGCTCAGTGTCATTGACGCCTTTTCCCTACCCTCTGTACGCTCGGGCGTTGCGGGCTGCCATACTACCATATGCTGCTATGGCCCGATGGCAGACATCATGCAGCAGGGTCAGAAAGTGCTCATTGATGCGTGTATTGCTGAGGGTGTGGCTCGATACATTGCGGGAGACTTTACATGGGACTTTCGCAGGATTCCCGCAGGATTAGTTCCTCCAAAGGAGTTCACCATGGAAATAGCTGCCTATCTGGAAGAGAAGAAGAGTCAGATAAAAGCAGTGCATTTGTTAACAGGAGCATTCTATGAGGCGGTCTTCAGTCTACCCGGGTTCTTGTGGTACTGGGACGATGAGAAGAAAAGGGGCAGTTTCAAGAGCTGGGGAACTGGGGATGAGGTGTGGGAGTTTTCGTCATATGAGGATACGGCGAGGTGGACAACCGAGATTGCGTTAGATAAGACGGTGGAGGGCTACATTGTTTGTGAGTTGTCCTACTTATTGTGCTTTTCGAGGCTAATAATACCTTCAGGCGTCGGTGATAAGCTCACGACGAGGGAGATCGCCGCCACATTTTCGAAAGTGTACAATCATCCCTTGGAGCTGGAACTTTTGGGATCTTTGGGTGAATATAAGAACAAATGGCAGGCAAACATGGCTAAGGAGCCTCAAAACCCATGGGCCTGGTTGGTCGAGTAAGTGTTTATGTTCAACCTTTCATATCATTCTCGACGAAGGCTGGGCGCACAAGCGCTTTTTCATTGCGAATTTTTCGTAACATTGAATTAAGCTGACGATGCCTAGTATGCTGCATTACCACTGCCTCATTGGTACAGGGATAATGACGACCACTCCAGATCATGCCCTCTTTCCCGCTGTGAAAGGAACCAAACTGAGCGAGTGGCTTGAGAACAAGAAAATAGAGGAGGTGAATAGGAGTATGTATGCTTTGACTCAAAGTTAAAGCATTAAACCGGTTCGGTGCGGGAGGGTCCACGGAGAGCCTTTTGAATGCAAAAAGGAATGCGAAAGCAGCATTAGAGGCCCAAGATCTGCCGCTCATATATATATATCATCGCTATACTGAAGAGAATTTAAGAATTACGTGGCATTTCTCAAATCCTTTACTTTCTGAGCTGCTTCAGTGGCTTCAATTTCTCGGAGACAATCACCTGGAAATAATTAGCTTGGACACAGTCATGTTTCGGAATCTTACCATATAATTTATATCTGGGCTCAAAAAATCGTAAATAGGTCTTTAGATCCTCAACTCCGGGAATGCTGTAAGTGACGGCCACCAGTGCAGACTGCGCACACAGTTTGTGCGCCCAGAAAGCGACCGTGTCCAGGTCCATTGGGATACCAGTGGAGGATAATTGTGTACTTTGCAAGATCATTTTGGCTGTTGACTGGAGAGATAAGGAGGTTCGAGTGGTGGTATCTCGCCCTGCTCCCCGTTCCGGTGATAGTAGATGTTCGTAGAGGGAGAAGGCGGCACTACAAGAATTAGGACTCCGCTATTATCTCTGTATCACGATTATGGAACTCACATCATGATCATCCCATAGGCACCACAATATGAGCCAACCGACTTTCCAGGGGGGGGTATTAAGCTGGAGGAGAATGCCTTCAGAGTTGCATCTAGATGCCTAGCCTCCATCTCCCATGATACAGCATCACCAGCACGGTTGTTAATGTGGTTCGTGACTAGACTTAATATGTAAGTCGCTTGGACGGTGCTCCCGAAAGGGCTCATCTTCGTGAAGTCGCGGTTGAGTAGTGAAATATTTCCCTCGACAATCATATGTGGTAGGACGAGATCATCAGAGACGAGGTGAGGAGCATTGTCTTCAAGCGATATTGGCAAGACATCGTCAAGAGCTGGGGGCGCAGAGGAAAGCGGAAGTATGCTCTGCTTGAATGTCCCAGCGATGACCCTAAACAGTTAGTTGTTCTCCTTTAAAGTGATTGGAACCTCAGAAATACCTCTCGAGAATTACAACAGACCACCACACGCATTTTTGCGTCTCAAAACCCCCACTCGATACTTCTTTGCCGTTGACTTTTACAGTTTGATGCAGCCCCATCACCTGTGCCATGCGAACACAACCCCCAATTATTAGCCACGCCTCTTGGCCCCGCGCTTGACAGTGTTCATACGCCGCAATGTTTAGCCCGGCTTGGACGAGCTCGAGTGAGGATTTTCCCGAGAACTGCAGGAGAGAATAGAGGGTTTTTGCTGCATGGTACAATTCTGCAGGGTACTCCTTGTCGCGCACTACGGACTTGGAGGACAAGTGGGCTATTAGGATTACCGAAAGAAGCAGCACGGAGAAGTGGGAGAGGGAAGTCTCTCGGTCGAGACGGGCATGGAAGTCGTCTACGTAGTCGATAAATGCCGTATCAAAATCGCTTCTGCTGACAAACGGAAGCCATTCGTGGAAGGTGTAGAAATATGTATCACACATGTGTTTAAGATCTTCTCTGGATATGGCATCGAGAATGCGTCGTACTTCATTCGTGACTCTGTACTCGCCTTCCACACTGCCCCATGATAGGAAACGCTCCTCGGGAATCAGTTGTCGAACTTTGGTTCGGCTGGTGTAGGTACATTTTACAGAGAGTCTAATATTGCTAAAAATTAGCGTAGCGAACTAAGCATGATGAAGAAATTCGAACCTGGTACATCGTGAACACCCAGAGAGTCTCTTATTACAGGCTTTCTTGTACTTCTTACAGCGGTCGCACACGACCGAGACGTGAGCCATAATACTTGTTGATTCAGTATATGTCNTGTAATGGCCACGGATTGCAATGGAGTAGTGAAAGAATGCAGAAGCGGCCGACCGTGCATGACGGTTGAACATGAATGTTCAGTGCACACTATGTTTTTAGCAGATCAGGCAGGCGCATGCAGCTTTTATTTTACTTTTATTGATCACCATTCATTCACTTGTAACCTTCTGAAAGTGTGGGGCATCGCTTACGTGAGACGGGCGTAAGTTGCAGGTTAAGGCAAAGGGCCAGTGCTAACTCACACAATCCTTGAGCCCAGAGACTGATACTGTTGTCTTTCAAAATATCAACACATCCATCACTATACGAAGCAACCACCGTGATTGACAGAACTGCTGCGGCAAAATCAATATGTGCCCCGTCTTTGTAGAAGAAGGATGTCATTATCGTAAATGCCAGCCGTGCCCTCGACAGCCCCCAGGACCTGATTCCTATATTTCTCGCATGGGCAAACTTGGCGTCCTGCTTTCCAAGGGCTGGAAGACTAATCTAGCACGCGGTCCAATTAAAAGCGAAGCCGGTCAGACTTATCTGCAAATGGTACCAACATACGTAAGTTATAATAAAGCAGCATCTTGATCTGTTTGGTAATGGGCCTGGTGAGAGAATGAGAAAGGGAAAAAAGGGAAAATAATTGTACCTGCAAATAATATATTGACTGAAACKGATAACTTGGATGCTATAATTCAAACTCCATCACAGATTTATAAACCATATATGGAGCTGGTATATTATATATACATATATTTGCTATAACGCCTATTTTTGCTAATAATATGTCTTTTTTATTTATAATTTATATAACTACCTTTGTGTTATCTTACCAATTAGACGTAGTAACAACATGCTCTGTTTAGCATATCTCAAAATCCTCGTATCAAATTGCCCGGGGTGACAATTCAACGCGGGTACAAAAGTTCTCAACACGGGTAGATCATGTGGCGCAGGCCGAGCTCAACGGAGGAAGAAAAAACCCAGGTCAGCAAGGGTAAAGGATAATTAATCGGTATGTATAGCATAAGTTTCCTGGGTTCAATATTTATATGCTGTGCACATGCTGTACATATCGGATTAATTCTTCGCCCCTGCTAAACTAGCCAAAAGTTTCTCCGTACCTGTGTTGAGGTATGATGCTGCGCTACACTCTCTACCCTCGCTGAGAAACCTCGTACCCCCGTTCAACTGCAACCCGAAATTGCCTTCAAGCACCGAACATTACATGAAAAGGTAATGACCAAAGAGCAAGCTCACGTAGAGGATAGAACAAGGTTGATTGTTGAATGCTGCATAAGATACAGCCTATATTGCATCAAAGAGACCTACTTTACCCTTAGTAATATAGAATTCAGTCTTAGTAGCAATTCCCAGTTGCTTTTACCTAGCAAACCCTAGCTTGGAGACGTCGTCTAGCAGCTCCTTCATTTGCGGCACAAGGTGAGAGATGTATAAAAATGGGCACTTTCTCATAAGGCTCACATAACAGCTTGGAGCTAAGGCAAAAATTTAACACTTCTAGATTGATTAGCAAAATACCTATAATTACTATTCATCGAAGCTTGGAGATAAAAGTACGTTCAAACGCGCGTCATGGTTCTTCTGTTCTTGTACCTTATTTCCGGAAATCTCTTGCACTTATCCAAGCGACCCAATCATGCACGAGTACATTTTGAGCGATGACATATCGATGCTGATCCGGAAATAATAACCCGACCACGCCGACTTATAGAACTACCACTCTGACTTTTCCGTAAATCCATCTCTACTATGGTCATGATAATTTTTTGTTACATCATAGGAAAAAATGACTCACAACTTAGACGTTAGCTCCCGCGAAAATGGCCGTTTTATGTCTGGTGAGAGTGTAATAGAAGATGTCGTTGTTGCTCGAACAGATATTGAGCCGCCACCCGACGGTGGATATGGCTGGGTCTGTATGGCTGCCTGTTTTGCTGTCAACTGCTTCACCTGGGGTGTTATCGCGGTAAATTCTAACAAACCCAACTATCCGTACTTCGAAGCATCATGGACTGCTAATCAAAATGTAGTCATATGGTGTGTTTTTGGGATATTATCTTGAAAATCAGATCTATCCCAATGCTACGGATCTAGATTTCGCTTTCATTGGGGGATTGAACTTTTCTATGGCGATGTTGGTATCTCCAATCGTGACAATTCTCTCTCGTTGGCATGGTATTCAAGTGCCTATGCTGATAGGTGTCGCTCTTCAAACATCTGGATTCATTGCAGCCTCGTTTGCAACGATGATTTGGCATCTCTATCTTACTCAAGGCATCCTTGTAGGGTTTGGAGTGGGCTTCACTTATATTCCGAGTATCACTATCCTTTCCCAGTGGTTCAATTGCCGTCGCAGTTTGGCCAATGGTATAAGCGCGGCAGGCTCTGGGATTGGAGGACTTATGTTTTCTTTTATTATACGTGCTGTGATTAGCAAGGTCTCTCTGGCCTGGTCACTCCGAATTACAGGATTACTGAGTGGATTCATGAATACTCTGGCCACTATTGTCATTCGCAGCCGTAATCACATTATCCAGCCAAAGCAACACCCATTCGATAAAGCTTTGCTCTCCCGATATGATGTTATGCTAGTGCTAGCTTGGGGATTTGTGAGCATGTTAGGCTATATGATATTGCTCTTCTCAATGTCTGATTTCGCATACTCTATTGGATTAGATGACTCTAAGGCTGCATCTGTGACAGCCTTTTTGAATTTAGGCACTGCAATAGGTCGACCCTTTATCGGAGACATCAGCGATCATTTTGGCCGTATCGAGACCGCTGGATCTATAACTCTTCTGTGTGGAATATCGGTGTTTGCGATCTGGTTACCAGCGACTTCATATTGTGTCACCATACTATTTGTAATAGTAAACGGAGCAATTCTTGGTGTGTTTTGGGTTGTAAGTTTTACCCCGAAAATTTTATGGTTTGAGCTGACAACAAATGCTAGACCGCGGGGCCGGTATGTACAGAGGTAGTAGGATTAGAAGAATTGCCATCAATGCTTTCTTTATTGTGGTTAGTCATTGTATTACCAACCAACTGTAAGTTTATACGTTGATATTAATTCAGGACCTTTGCTAACAAGATACCACCGTTTTCTTTCAGTCTCAGAAGTTATTGGTCTCAAACTAAGACGTCCCAATCATCAACGTGAATTTCTTTATCCACAGATCTTCGCCGGCTTGATGTATATAACTGCAAGCTTAATTAGCCTAGAGTTGTGCCTAGTACACCGGAAGGCAAAGCTTTTAAACCACGTGTTACGCGAAGAAGCTAGATGATAGGAGAAACTTCCGGCAAAGAGAACCGTCATTTTAGTAGAACAGAAATACAAATGGCCAGACTGTTTTAGGGATTTATATGCAGGGACCCGGAGTGCCAATACCTGTGGGGCTTTTGGATCTGGACTAGGATAAATCTTGTATCCTGACCTTAAGCAGGTCTGCAGTATAAATCGATTTTTCTACTTGATACTGAGCCACATGACTTGCTCAAACGGCTCTGAGCTAACGCAGCCGTTACCTTCTCAGCAGCACTAATTTCACATCCATAGGAATGTGAAGGTCATGTCCTGTATGGAGAAGCTCCCAACTGAGATCTGCAGGTAGGCCGTGCTACTCTACTCGTTGCAAAGTGAGTAAGCACATCTAGATCGCTCTAACGTTACAGCAGTTCGTCACTCTTGGCATATGGAAAGCTGTATTACACTGTGTATTTATTGTGGGAAAGGTCTATTTTTAGAATCCAGCATTTGGTCAGGCTTCTGCAACTGTTGAAGATTTGCTCCAACTATTTGTATCCCCTCTTAATTAGGTCCTATAGTTGCAGTCTCAAATTTTAACGGAAAAGGATGTAGTTGTATTTCCGTTGAAAGCTTGCGTTTTGTAGCTCTGACCCTGTTTGTTCTCTTGGCTCTGCAAATTGAAAGCAGAAATGCCCCCAAGATATGCCTCCACCTCTTGAGCAGTTATTCCTTGCTGTATAAGCAATATCCTCAATTGTTTATTCTCTTCAAAGACCTGTGCCGCTTTTTTGACTTCTGGCGGAATTTCTATGCTTTTCATCTCGATCTGGCGAAGTCGGTTCACTACATCTTCAAGATACTGCTTTCTCTGTGCTCGAGACCGTCCTTGATTATTGCGAATGCGGACGAGATTTCTTTCTTGCTTTGAAATAATACCTTGTCAGTAATGCGTCTGTAACGCCAAAAGAATAAAAAGAGACTTCATTCGCATTCGATAGGCAACACTGAATCGAGTGGCTTATAACAGCAAAGAAACACTCACCATATCAGATATCGAGTGCGGTAAGAAGTTGATTTGATGCAGTGTGAAAAGAAAAACTGTTGTTCTAGTGGGTCATGAGAAGTTCATTTATTATACGAAGGATATTAGGTCGCGGAGGAGTCAAATTCGCCTTTAATAACCAGATCCGATGAGTGCATGTGAGCGATTAAGCACAATATAGAGAAGTGCCATTCCCGCGGTATCTCATTGGTCATAATCTTTCGCCTAAGAGAATGCCACAAGCTCACAATATACGCCTTAGACTATAAACCGAAACAGACACTTGTGCCACCAAGACTGACCTTTCGTTTATCACTTCCCCGGTGCCACGCGAGCATGTTAGCATCTCCGACAATGAGAATAGGCGTCATATGCATGACAGTCTTGTGACCTATGATTAGTTGGCGCAGTCTTAGAAGGGACCTTTGGAAACGGGACGGGGCAACTCCGAGTTATTACGGTAGCCAAGATTGGTAATCTTTATATGTACAAAGCAGGCTTTAGGCTGCGTATAAAAGGTGGGCCAATGTTAACGCCCATATTATACAAATAAACTGTACAACTGAATGAGAACCCAGCCGGCAACCCCGGAGGCCGTAGAAGCCATATCTCTTACAGGATCTAAATCCCTTCCGGTGACGGATTCTCAGCCGCACGCTCGTCGGAATGTCATCCAAAGCAGGCAATTGGTTCGCGGTTGCAGCATATGTAATACGCATGTATATATCTACTTAGTCTCGTATAAATATAGGTACAAATTGCAATTTTTACACTAATATCATGCTGAATTGGTCATTCTCCGCTCACTTCCGCAAAGTTGACCGACAACAAAATATCCTATGGTTTCAGATAATCTCGTTCGTTTTTATATCACTCTGGACCATGCATCTAACAGTCATAAATCAGACGCTGATTTTGCGATCTGGAACCTTGCTGATGATTTTGTGGCCATCTAGAACTGTCAAGTAATGGAGATCTCGCAATCAATAAAATATCAATATACTTTGAAGGTATATATCAAAAGCACTCTGAAACAAGGCGATGGTTATTACCGGGTGGTATATTTGGAGCACTGAGAATCTCAATTCAAGAACAACCAACACTTTTCTACAAGCTTCCGGGAAGAATAAAGCAGCATAATGGCATAGATGGAACTCGAATTTGAATCAATAAGTTTAAGTGACAACTAGTAGCCTGCAAGTCTTGATCTTTACGGCCTACTCACTAAGGAGGGCCAAGGCATCCTATTCCTCGGATCTTTTTCGCTGCCACACTCTCAAAGGGTTCCTGGAATCGGCCAGAGGATTAAGATGGGAGATGATATCATTAGACTTAAGACTCAAAGTATCAAGAATGTCTCCTGGGGGGTTAGGTTCGCTCCAGATAGCCGAAAAGCACATTCATTTGCTAAGGTAGCGGATAAGAAAGATGCTGCAGAAATTGGCGATGTAGCCAAAGCAGACGCATATCAAATTGGAGAATTCCGATAGAGGTCTACGAATGCCTGCGTCCCTACGTTTGCAGCTAATTATTGGCCGATTTTACAGCCTTCTCATTCAGGTTCAAGTCTCAGGAGTTTAGCAAAACTTTGATTGGAATTTCCGGTACAAATAGTGCACAACTATATGGGTGGAAATGAGTTGGTGAGTCCTGTCTCGGAGCCTCTCAGAGACGATCAACTATTTCTACAAGTTTTGGAGTACTTCAGAGATGTCGCCATTTGATAACTATTCTATCCAACAGTGAGATATTTAATAAGGCTGATGACTTTTGGGGGCGTACTAATTAAGCCGGCGCTAAGAATCAGATTCATCCCTGAGTACAACGCATAGACTCTTTTGAGAGCTGAGCTTTTTGCGACCTAGAATGCGAACTACATGATGTGTTCAGCTGTGCAAGTAATTATCAAATCATCCTCGCTATCCAACACCGAATTAAATATGCTCTATAGAAGTTCTGGGCTATTGAAGTTCAGAGACAGCGGAAGGTACGCAATATAGGACCGTAGTTGGATCAGCTAGGTGATACCGATCACCTCTTGCCGGGAGTATCCAAGCCAGCGAAATTCATGTCTCGAGTTAAGCAAGCGTGACCTGACGAATCATTTCTCCTTGGTGACATGTTCCCTCAACTTACGTCTCGCGTTCCCGTGCGGTTACATTGCCCAATGAAGCTTACAAGCCGCAACCACCACGGACGAGGGCCAACCTGACCCCCCTGACTACGGAGTTGGCCGGCAGCTTAGACTAGCAATGGTAACTCCTAATGGCACTTAGGACGCCAGTATCAGCGCCACCACTGTCTGGAATTGGCAACCATTTTTACTCACCACATCCCACGAGGAAGAATCCCTCGTGGTGAGTATAAAACAGGTCATTGGCCGTATCTTTCGATAACTCGTGCCTGGAATCCCTCTTCTTTGGGTCCGGTAGCAGGCTCCCAAGGTGTGCAGTCCACACGGATGTAGTTAGCGACCCGGGGGAGATAGTATGAGTCCAAAGTAAATTGCTTATGGACGCCATCCAGACTCTTCGATTTATTACCATTAGAGGTCACCTACGAGAGTGGTATGAGTCAAAGAAGCCTACGGAAGGTCACGACTCCTCCAGAATTGAGACGATTGGGATAACGGTCCAATATATCAAACACTATAGCAGTCTCCACCAGAGTCATCTAGTCAGCTGAACGCTAGATTGATCATTGCTGCACAATCGCATTCGGATTGTTGTCTCATAAACATACATACATTGAATTATTGTGCAGAGCAATCGAAAGAAGTGCTGCGGCTGAATGGGTATGCGCCTCTGTTTGCAGAAGGATACCATTCTCGCAAACACCCCCGGTAAACTAAAAACAATACATTACCATCGCAGAGGTATTGGCTACTTTGCTAAACATTGCTAGAGCTCTCAGCCAACTCCCTTTCTCCTGTGTCCACGATCCAGTAGTCTATGCCGAAGCAATAGTCACAAACCAACGTCATCCAGCCATGCACACGCAAGACGTGAGCAATGCAGTCCCGATTATCCCCCATAAGCTGGTAACTTGCCATTTTGCTACCAGGTATCTATTTAACAGGAAAATGTTGGAAGAGTGGATAATATTCAGTATAAGCCTCTTTCTGTACCGTATATCTTTTTTTCGCTCAATCCCGCCGCAGTTCGTTGCTCTCAGCGGGACGGGAGCGGCGGAGGTGGTGTTTGTTCGGTGCTTTTCACACGGTGGAACCTTGTCCATAGCCATGGCTGTGGCTGCGCTTCTGCCGCATAACAGAGACTGATATGGATGGGAGAAGAGAATCGAAATAAAGTAAAAACAGGATCCCTCGAAAATGAAATAGCTAGCGTGGTTGCCTGCTCACTTCGTGTTGGAGCTTCGTCCACCTCAATCCTTCGCTTGGCGGTACCAATCAACGATGGAAAGCACGAAGCCAGTGGCTTAGAGCCAAGCCTTACGGAACTGTTTTGCACATCTACAAGCTGTGACTAACAGTATATGGTACCTATTGAGCATCTCTAGACTTGGGGCACGATTCAAGACATCTAAAGCTTGCATTCAGACCCCCAGAAGCGGAAAGATGGGCGGAAAAAGACATAGCACATATGGCCCTTATAGAACCGTTTTCGCCCCTTGAAATTCGGATCCAGTATGCAGCTGTGGAAAAAGAAACGAGCATGCTAAAGCTTCTCGAGCTTTTGCGACACAACTGTACACGGGACAAACTCTGTGGCCTCAGGTCTCTTCCGCCGCCCGAGTTTGGTGGCATGCAGTGCTGCGTAAGAATGCATGCATGCAATCCAAAGTCGAGCAGTCCGCGTGTGTGGGCGCGACCAATTAATTATTCGTTTGTGATATGAGCAAGATCGAGTCCTATCGCTCCATATTCTGTGGTATTTGCCTAGCTTCCCTCTTTCCGCGATTAAATTAATAGAACTTCAAAATCGCCGATTTATCTCATCTCACATGGGTTGATAAAGTTCTAGCTCTGTTCCAGCCATAACACATCTCCGCAGCTGAAGTCAGGATGGCGTGCCGATGCCAACTTTTATCGATCAGCTGGTAGGATTTGGTCATAATTCTTCCAATTCCGGGCCAATCCAGAGAATTTATGGCTTCCTGTCTGTCCAAGATGACGACAGAGATTTCGTCACTCATAATGGAAAGGATTTTTACTATTAGGGAACACCAAAATGAATGAAAGAATAAGTTAAATTGCTTGGATGCTTATAATACAAAACTGAATAATAGGAACTCTAACTAATAATACATATAAGACTTTTTGAACAAGAAAGAACGTCTAAAGCAACATAAAAGGAACGAATTGGAAAAAAGCAAACAAAACCAAAAACAACAAAGGTCGAAATAATTGTACAGAGCAATGCATGCGAGATATAGCCATGAGCACTTGGGGATCCTAGCAATACAACTTCCCGTTGGCATCTTGGCTCAAGAACCCACTAACTCCAAATGGGTCCGGCTTCGTGTTTGCCGCATCCAAGAATGTCAGCGGTGCTCCACCTCCAGCTTGGGGGTTGTTCCCGGGTTGGAGCGTTTGAAACCCAACACTAAGTCCTAACCCAGTCGCGTTGTGCAGGTCGTAGACAAGTGTGACATCCGTTGGCAGATTCGGAGACGAGTACAAAGTGCAAGAGCGACGACCGGAATCCTTTGGGTTGAATGTGTGTTTAAACACCCAGTTCGTGCAGGATTTGGCGTTCTTCAGACACATCGCTGCGCAATCGCATGCAGACTGTACTTTGGGGAAGAAGATGTCGACTTCGGTAACCACACCAGTCATATCAATTCCTTCAAAATCTTCAAATGACACGTTAGCGCATGAGTTCAGGCAATGGATGGGAGAGACAAACAGCGAACACAGCCACCTCGGTAGTTGTGAGGGACGACGAGCTCAGGAAATTCCCTGGTGGTGATCTCGTTCTTGCAGATAGCTCCTTCATAGCGAGAGTTGGCATCCCCAAAGATATTGAAAGAAGGGTCCAAGTCATTGTAATGATTGTCTCGCTCGGTTACTGGTACCGCAAGACTTGCAGATGCAAGAACGAGAAGATTTGTGATGGCGGTGGTCAAATACATTTTGATTGAGAAGATTTAGACGAAGATAGGAATGGAAAGTTTGATTTAATGGTTGAATGCAGGCAATGTAGATAGAATGTTGTGTGATCTGCTTCCATTGTTCAGGAGTAAAGCGTCCTTAAATACAAATATTTCACAGTTCAATATGATGCTCGATATAATACAAAATAAGAACAAGACGCAAGCCTTCGGATTCTAGGAGTGGCTTTGAAAATTCATTATGCGACAGAAATGCGCTGCGCCTGACGCCACGGGTGTGGAGAAGCCAATGCGCGCGAGGTGGAAATAAGCTCAGCTGTGTTAGTGACATGCAGCTGCTAAGCCAGTGGATCAGCCATGCTACCTCCGTCTGACAAAGACGCCATCAAAGCTTAAATGCCAATCGCAAGCTGAAAACACCAGTGGAATCATGGTTCCAAGAATAGGTCGGAGACGGACATACCCGCCTCGTGTCCTTCTCAATTAGGAACGGTGCTCTAAGTGTCACCTATGGATTCTTGTTGATGGACCGATTTTCAAAAAGAGGCGCGCCGGTAGGATTCGCTACAGCTCAGCGTTCTAATTCTCCGACCCATCAAGTATAGGTCGCTAAGGATGGTCCAATGAACAACATGAGAGTTCTCAATAATTTGATAATGGAAAGTCTGGAATCAATATCGCGGAATCATATAAGCGTAATACTTATGCTGTCAGACGGACACATCAGCGCAATCGGAGTTCTCCTTTGGTATTATTCCAGGCATGAGCCTAAAGCTTCGTTATACCACAGCAGTATCACGCTACTCTTCCGTGCCGCTTCTGAAATTATATGATAATTCTCCATATACAATGGGACATCAAAGAGCAAGAATAATGATCACAAACTACTGTCACAGTTGTGGACTGTGAAAAAGTTAATGAATAAACTAGAATACATTTCAGAATCTAACGAATAGGATTCTGTAATGGGACATGTCAGCTGTAAAGAAGAAATCAGGGAGCCGCTGAAGCTATCTCCGWTTGTATTGTCACACGATTAACGGAACAGAACAACGGGAAGCTGGAGCTTGAAATACGCCACGATGTCATGTTAGCCTAAAAAAATTAAATAGAGACATTGGGATTTAAGAATGACGAATATTTTGAAGGGTAATTTAAATATCTTTCGCACATATTCATAGACCACAAAACAGAGCAATAGTCCATATTTAGTCATCATAATTAACTACCAATTATTTATCTAAACGTGCTATTTATTTTTGAGCGATAAGGAGAGTAACGAATGTTGATATGCGCAAAGACGTTAATAATGGCCACCACGCCGTTGACTTGATGCAGCAGAGGTTGAGGCAATTAATGACGGTACCTCCAGCCGAACCGGGGTTAATCCGCGCTGACGGACGGATTAGTTAAGCATCGCCTGGCAGAACCTGAACCTAATTACAGCGACTTAACACGGATACGGTAGCTGAAAGAGCCCGGGGCCAGGCCTGTCAAAGCAGCTCACACATGTGATTTGATGGGTCCTCCCGGGCATCGTTGTTGTCGCCGTAGTGCATTCCTTGGTGGACCGGAATCGGCGATAGGGATTGCTTTTGCACATACCAATACAGGACGGTAGTTTAATTAAAATCCTGTCTCCCGATGTGCCTGTTATGGCCCATTTAGCGTCAAGATTGGCGGTCGATCACGGGAGGGGCTGCTGTCCATCTCACGGCTTGACTTGATGCGGACCAACTGCCTCTCTCCCAGCATCCCATGGTGGCAAAGGCTGCGCGTGAACGGGCTGCTCAGGTGGTGCAGCGCAACAATTGGCCTCGTGGAGAGCAGTTCAGGGCGAGATCTGACTCTGGCAAAGGGTTTGTCATGGGCGCAAACGGCAGCGGACCAACCAGCGGCTGCCCGGCGCGCCCGGACAATGACGTCGCGCCGCGGTTGCTACGGAACGGTCGCCGCCAAGGCGCTGAATAATCCGGGTCTAGTCCCCAATCGGCGGCCACCTCAAAAGACGGTCATGGGTGTAGCAGAACCTCATTTCCTTCTTCAATCCTCTCCTCCTCCCTCAATCTCGCGCTTCTGCTGCGCTGGATGAGTCTGTCCCTCCCCTCGTAGCCATGCCCGAGGTGCCCGATATCACGCTCGAGGGCCAGGAGCTGCAGCCATATGGGCAGAACCCTCCGCCCGCCAGATCTCCGCTCCCCACGCCCTCGACCGAGCAGCCCGAGTTTTCATGGCAGACCCCCAGCATCCGAATTCGACGTCAATCATCCGCGAACTTCAATCCTCGAACGCGACAGAATCGCGCAGACAGTCTGCGAGCTGCTGATGCGAGGCGCCCAGTGTCGCAATTAGGACCGGTAAGCAATGCTGCAACAGCTGCTGGACCAGCCGGCGGAGTACGACCGGCGCCGCAAAGAGAAGGGAGCTATGGCCGCGGCCAGCAGACGCGACCCCGGGCTTTGAGTGGTTCAACCGGAGCACCACCAGATACTACTATCGCGAACGAACCGGCGAACAGGCGGCGGAGCCATTCCGATCCGCAACGTACGGGCCTTGCTGGGATAATTCGCGATGGTTCGCAAAGGAGGCCCGGGTATATGCCAGACCTTCGCGAAGACCCGTCGCATACCGATTCACCCGCTCCCATAGAACCAGGCAGACTGGCGGTCCCCGGCCAGGGCGATGAGGGACCATCTGCGAGACGACGTTCCAGTGTGCTATCCCTCGCAAACTCGGTGTTGCGCTTTCCCCAGTTTTCCAACGCGGAGGCTGCAGAAGAAGCTGCACAGGATCCAGATCAATATCACCCGGAAATGATTGATGTGTTGGACACCCTTGGTAGGCTATCCGCAAGTACGCGCCAACCCTTGTGCTGAGACTGACGTTTCTACAGACCCCGAAGTGTCAACGCTCGCCACCCTCACCAACGTGCAGAACTCCTTGTTTGTCCCTGACTTGGGTAGGCTTATCAATCGTCGCCCAACATACACGCTTTCCCAAGTTCCCGAACGGCCTCCTACAGCGCGTCCTTCCACGGCTCGACCTTCTACTGCACCGGTACCATCCATTCCAGCCGAGCAAGAGCCATCGGAGGAGACTGACTCTCGGCTTGATGTCGACCGGACTTATACGCTTACGTCGCTAACCTCGCGGCTTGATGGGGAACATTATGCCGTTTTGCCACACGGAGAGAGGCTTGAGGGCTGGACACCAGCAGAGATCGCTGAAGTGGATGATCGAGTCAGGCATATGCTGCATTCCAAGAAGGAAAAGTTCAAGAGAGGTATGCGGGGGTTTAGGGCATATGTCAGCAAACGTAAGTTGCATCTCAGACTACTGTAAAGCCTCTGCTAATCCGTTTCGAAGCCCTTGGTTTCCTCGTGACATTATATGCTACCCTTATTACGCTGTTCGGTTTGGCATGGGTGCTCTTCCTTATCGGTTGGATCAATGTTGGTGGCCGAAAGGACTACATTGTTAACGTCATCGACAACGTCCTTGTGGCTTTGTTCGCCATTATAGGAGATGGTTTAGCCCCGTTCCGCGCAGTGGATACCTACCACATGATATTCATTGCACATTATCATCGCCTGACATGGCGCCTCCGACAGGAGCGATCGTTACCCGAGCTGCAGAACAAGAACGACCTCCCCACTGCAACTCCCTGTGATCCAGATCTTGATCTTGATCCCGAATCCAAGACCCAGGCTCTCGCGGATTATTCGGTCTTGACTATGAAGCAACAAAAGCGACTAGTGCATCACCAAAAGAAATTCTCCCGTTCTCACACCTTCTACAAGCCGCATGAGACTGAAACGCATTACGCTTTCTCGGTTCGCCTTCTCATTGCTATTGTGGTTCTCCTGGATTGCCATTCCATGCTCCAAATCGCCCTTGGAACATGTACATGGGCCATATCATACCATGTCCGGCCATTTGCACTGACCACAGTCATTCTCTGTTGTAGTATTACATGCAACATCACCGCTGGTGTCCTTATCAGTATCGGTGACCATAAGACCCGTAAGAAGGATGTGCTGGAGAGGATGTTCAGACAAGATCTGACCGCTCAGGCGATCAAGAAGGTGGAGAAGAAGAGGAATTCAATGAGTTTGGACAGGCTAGCATCGGAATCCACGGCCAAAGATTCCACCAGAAACGGTAGCACCGGTGCTGGCACGATCCCGGGGGTGGCTCAGTTTTCGAAGAGTCGAATCTCCGAGGAAGAGGATGTGCCACCCGAAGTGGTTCCAACACGAAGCGAGGGAGCTTGAAGAAGGGCAGGAAAAGTTGTGTCGGTCACCCATGCTTAATGGGTGAGGTATATTATTACATCAAGTTGCCATGATTCATGAAAGATAGATTTATATGACATGGGTTTTGGAAGCAGAGCGGGCGTTTAGGCAAGCATGGTGTTCGGGAAGGTTTAGCTATTCTGACCTCGGGATTGAGATAGTAAGGCCCAAATCTCTGGCTCTCGCTTTTTTGTAATTAGTTTACGCAATATCAAAAGGTATCTGCGCTCCCGCGTCTTTTAGACGGAATATGTTCTGTTGGATATATTGTGAATCTCTTGTGACTGGAGGCTACAAAGCAAGCGTTTTATGCGGTGTGAATCACCTGACTGGGATCTAATGAATGCAGCTTAGCGCAATACGTGTACAAGGATGTGTTGGATGCAGCCGTCCCTGCCTTACTCTGTTATCACGATTAGGAAAGAACCTTAATTATCCGCGGTGACAGCAGCGCTGAGCGGCTCTGGCTATCCTTACGATTACTGATAATCGCGTATATATTACTCCGTTATCTATAAATCTCGATGAAATACTACCCATGAGTGCCCAGTAAGAGCATCCTCACCTGTATCTTCTCAGCCTCGCGAACACCCACCAACCTGTTCCTCTTTACTTTGGATGCCACAACGCACAAACTTACCCGTGTATTACAGGCCAGGCGACAGTCTCTGGGAAAAGGCCGTGGAAGCGCTAGGGGACGAGGACAGGCGCAACATCGACTTCCACCGCGAGGACAAGTTGGCGATCCTGAAAGATGTGCTTGAGGCCGTAGATGAAAAGAAAACTGTATGCCTGAAAAAGCGCTGGAAATATAAGAAGGGCGGCAAAGAAATCATTATTCGTGATCAATTAGACAAGGTCCTAGCGTGGGTGAATAAATTCGCTGTGGTCGTTGATGCCGCCATCCAGTATGATCCAGGACATGCCTCTTTGCCCTGGGCGGGCGTTCGATTCATCCTTAAAGTATATTTCTCATCGATTCTTCTGACCATCTCCAAATCACTCATGTCTGTATAGGTTACTACAAATGACAGCCAGACTTTCGGCGCTATGATCGAGGGCGTAGAGATGGTGTCTAACCTAATTACGCGCTACGCAATAGTTGAGAAGTTATACCTACAGCATGAAAGCAAATCAATAGCCGATGATATTATGGAGCAGCTCTCGCAAGCTATTTTCAAATTATACACTGCTGTGCTGGTGTATCTTTCAAAGGCCAAGCGTTATTATAGCCGCCACACGGCAGGTATGCTCGCAGTGGTTTTATTGTGGTCCATGTGATTCCTGACATAAATGGAGCAGACCGGCTTGTCAGGAGCATTGTTCAAACTCCAGAATCAAACGTAGACCTACATATTGCAAATATTCAGAAAGCAAAGGTCGATGTTGAAGAATGTCTACGCCTTGTAGATGCGGCAAGTAAGTAACCCTTGCTACGCTGTTGCATACATATGGCCTGGCTAATGATGCATAAATAGATCATCAGAATATGAGCGACGTTGCATATTCTGTATCACAAAACATTGGCTCGGTATCTTCAGGTGAGTAATTCTTTTTCTGTACTATAATTCCCATCAATCTTATCTAATATATTGTTTCCTTAATAGGTATCTACGCTACCAATGATGAAATACGAAGGTTGAAAACCATTTTAATTGAGCTGGATAAACCAATCAACCGATCAGCTACGATATTATCGAAGCTCCAGGATTCTCTCGACAGTAAGTGCGACATGCGTTCTTTGCTTTTTACACTTTTAAACCAGGGCTACCGTTGGATTGCTTCTTTATGATTGCGCCCTTTAAAGATGTTGTTGTAGTTGTTTATTTACCTTTTAAATTGGAGAACAGATCTGACTTTGTATTTAGAGAAAGAACGCCAAGCCTTGTTTAACTGGCTATCAAAGACCCAGCACAAACAACATCACAAGGCAATGGGCAAAGATGTCTTACCCGGATCTGGGGTGTGGTTACTCAAAAGTTCAAACTTCATCAGCTGGATGAAAGAAAGCTATTCGGCAATATTATGGCTGCATGGGATCCGTAAGTGTGATCCGTTTGGCTTTACAGGAATAGCCAACTAACGTATCATATAGCCGGATCGGGGAAGAGTAAACTAGTGTAAGATTTATATTCTGCCATATGGTTTTCTTGGGTAGAGTACTAACCTCATACAGCCATCTGGTTATTGAAAGACTCATGCAAGAGAGCTCAACGAATATGGCTTCTGCACCAATTGCATATTTCTACTGCGTGCGCAATGCATCTGAACCGGAGCGCGCTGACCCAGATGAGATCCTCAGAAGCATCTTAAAGCAGCTATGTAGTGCGAAATCCGACGTTCCTGTCCGTGAGCCAGTGTCTTCAAGATATAAAACTCTTAAAGAAGAAGCCGATGATGATGGATCCGAAGAGCCTCCAAGATTGACTGTTTCAGAATGCGTAGAGCTAATTCTTGGACTCCTCGACGCTAACCCTGCCACAATTATTATTGATGCTTTAGATGAGTGCGACCCTGCCCGGCGTCATCAGTTACTTCTAGCCTTTGATGAAATCATTCAGAATTCCGGCAACGTTGTTAAGATATTTGTATCAAGTCGAGATGATCGAGATATCGCCTGCCGCCTAGAACAGTCGCCCAACATATATATTCAAGCTAGTGACAATGAGCAGGATATCGATCGTTTTGTACATACGCAAATAGACCAATCGATTAGAGAGAAAAGGCTACTTGGCGGAAACGTATCAGAAGAACTACGGGATACGATGATAGTTGCTTTAATAAAAGGTGCCCAAGGAATGTAGGTATAATTGCCAGCTGTGCCGGCCTTTCTACTCACCAGAAATAGGTTTCGTTGGGTCTCCCTTCAGATCCAGAATCTTTGCGACTCGCAGCGGATGAAACATGAAAAAGATATTTACGAAGAACTTGGAAAACTGCCAAAGACACTTAAGGAATCATATGGGATTATCTACCAAAAGATCAGCTGCGCTGGCCCTACTAGCCAGTGCATAGCAGAAAGCGCTATGAAGTGGCTGTTATGTGCATTTCATCCACTCAAACCTAGGGAATTTCTTGCTGCAGTATCAGTAGATTCCAACTGGCAAAGAGTTCCCCTTACACCATCTCAGCTATTAGATATGTGCTGTAACATGGTGGTCTTAGATGAAGAACTGGATACTTTTAGATTAGCTCATTTGTCAGTACAGGAATATCTCGAGAGTAGAGAAGAATATAGCAAGAGTGAGACGCACATGCTTGCTCTAGAGAGATGCATCGAAATGTATCTCTGGGAAAAACAATTGGAATCCTTTATGACTACAGAGCAGGATAACAAATTCATGGAATATGCCACGATTTGTTGGCCTATGCATTGTCAAGTCATTGACAGTCAACAACTGGCACCAAGAGTCAAAAAGAAGATCATGCAGTTCCTGCTTCAGGGTGACAGTCCTAGTCATTTCTATGACAGATGGGCATATGGGGTTAAGATCTCATTCTTTGAAAGCAGATTTTCTTCAAAAGATTATCGTTCGCCGCTTGCGCTAGCCTGCCATGGGTCACTATTTTTACCGATGCATGTGGCGTGCGCATTTGGATTACGCTGGATTGTGGACGAGTTGATAAGAGATGACATAAAGTTAGATGAACTGAGCGAGGGCGCTTATTCGGACTTAGAACTTGCTGCCCGATATGGACACATAGCAGTGGTACAACTATTGCTTAACAGAAGTGTTACTCTAAAATCAGACATTGAAAAAATCAGCTCGGCACTCTTGTTGGCGGCTGAATATGGACATGAGACTGTCGCTGGATTACTCCTTGAAAGAGGGGCTGACCCAGAAGCCAAGCGCTTTAATGGCTTGACATCACTGGTTTTGGCTGTTCATTCTGGCAATGAAACCATAGTCAGATTACTTCTTGAAAGAGGTGCTGACCTAGAAGCTGAAGATGAACTTGGTCGGACTTCACTGATCTTGGCTGTTCATTCTGTCAATGAAGCCATAGTCAGATTACTTCTTGAAAGAGGGGCTGACCTAGAAGCTAGAGATGAAGATGGCTTGACATCACTGGTTTTGGCTGTTCATTCTGGCAATGAAACCATAGTCAGATTACTTCTTGAAAGAGGNTGCTGACCTAGAAGCTGAAGATGAAGATGAAGATGGATGGACTTTACTGATGTTGGCTGTTCGTGATGGCGATGAAACCATAGTCAGATTACTTCTTGAAAGAGGGGCTGACCCAGAATCTAAAGATGAAGATGGACGGACTTCACTGATGTTGGCTGTTCGTTATGGCAATGAGAGTATAGTCGAATTACTCCTTGAAAATGATGCCGAGGTCGAATCAAAAGACCTAAGAGGGAGAACAGCATTATCATATGCCGCTGAATGGGGAAATGAGAGGGTGGTTAAGCTACTTCTTGAAAATGGGGCCGAGGTTGACTCAAAAGACATGAAAGGTAAATCGCCATTATCATACGCTATCGATGAGAGACATGATACACTGGTCAAAATCCTTCTTGAGAATGGTACAAAAACTGAAGAAAAGTATCTGGGTGGAAATACACCGTCCTCAGCTACTTCTCTATAGGCAAAGAACCCTCAAGCTATTTGAGAAGCAGGTCATCCAATCCAATGATTTAAAAGAAGCGGTGTTGAAACGAGTATTCCTGTATGGCGTTCTTGGGGAGCGTTGTCTACGCAGAGCACTCTTCCATGAAGGGTTGAAGACGGGCGAGAATGCAACATTGTCATAGTGTTAAGAAAAGTTTTCCAGATATTTTATGGTTGGGATGGCCTGTGTGCGGACTCAAGAATTCACGAAAACAACGAGACCGGTTATGCTGCAGCTTGGCCGACAAAGTAGCTGCGGTAATTGTTTCTTTCACGAATTTGGGATATTGACCTTCCAATCACGGGACAATGCTTTGGTTCGCTTCAGTTGCGGTTCGGCGGTCGTACTCTCAGGTCAAACATAGTACAAACCCGTAGAGCTTGCGCTCTGTTTTAATGAGGTATACATATTACTACAGTATGTAGGGCATCTCGTTTCTGCTGCCATTGATTGAGCAGGCAGCTTAATGTCGCTTGGGCCGGCCTCCATTCTACGTAAATGCTCCCAAAATCGTGACACAGCTCGCGGACTACAAGTCAGAGAATCAGTGCCACTTAGGAAGACAGTCAGAATTGATTCAACCAGGTGGGCGGCGTTGAGATGGTAATGATACCTTCACGACTTGAGGAGCTCAAACGCAGGTTATGGCTATGGATCGTCATGCGGGTTTTCGATGCACACATCTTGGACACTAAAGAGCGCGTCTGGAGGTATCCGCTTCTTAATAGTAGCCAGTCCTCGCTAGTATAAGGCTACCAAGGCTCGATCGACTCGATTACACCTGGCACTCTACTGCAGAATCCATGCGGATCCCTTTGGATAACGGAAAACAAGCATCAGAAAAGGCTCGATCGCATTACTTCTAACGATGTGCATATGGGGTAGAGAATAGAGTCTGGAGTTATTGCCCATTTATGTTTTCCATTCTTCTTTTGGCAGTGGTTACAGGACCAAACCCAGTTGCGGTGGAAAGATTAGCCACTGTTGCAAGAGTGCCTTGTTTATTTATTCCTAAATCAAGGGCTGTAGCGCTCCGGATGCCAGGACTAATGCAGATATAAAGCTCTCCATCGGCAGTCCGGTTATCAGGTTGATGATCTTGTCAGCCTGTGTTACGTTATGAATCATCTCAAGACTGTTTAGACAGGATTTAGAGTTGGATGACCAACTCATTTTTGCAGCGCCAACATATGTTGCTTGTTTACCAATGGCCCATTCTTCTCTTCGCCAATATGTACCCTCAGTGTTCTCACACAGCGACGATAATGTTGCTACGCGACCAGCATTCGTGGGATTTCATACGTCCTTCAATTACACTAAGAGAACATAGAAAAGCAAACGCGAGGATGAGATGAGTCTAACGAATGAGACTCAATCAAGAATCAGGGTAGCGATCATCAGTTTACGACGGTCCAGAGAATTGATTGCTTCAGACAGCAGTTATGAATATGGTCGTGCAGCGAGGTATCAAATGGACTGAATCAGTATTATGAACGATAGTTGATCACATATCCATGTATCCCCTATACTGTTGAACCCAGCTATAAAATATGTTGACGGTGCTTTATATCCACTACCAGACGTACCAGAAGTATCCAAGAATAACGCGAAATATTAGTTTTCTTAGTTTGCTATTACGAAGACGCCGTAGCATATGTGGTATTACATGGTTGACGGCCATTATTATAGGCAGCTCTGGGAGTAGCATAAAAAATTAGTGACGTGCCCTCCCCACCTTACCAGGCCTTACATACCCATACGAGCACTGAACCTAGCGTAATAGTGATATTATTGACTGTGCACCCCAGAATGGCCGCCACACCACCGGACTGGAACACCTTATTCTAGGGGCCGTGATGATACCATCTGTCCATAGCATTGCGACAGGTCGTACATGCCGCTTCGCAGTCACTGACTGCATGGCTGTCAATGCCCGGGACAGCCAATCCTTGAGATGCGCGGGACAAAAAGGGCCTATATGAGCTGTCCCTGCAATCCAATAAGCCGTGGAGCTATGTGGTGCTGGTGCGTGGCTTGCTGCTCTCTCCCCAGGCGCACCGAGGTTCCCGCCACCTCGTAAATCAATCAACCCCATGTTTTATTGAGGTTACATCCGGCGGCTGTTGGCGGCCAGATCGATCACATTTTTCTGTCACAAAACGCCCCGCGCTCGAGCCTCCGTGGGGAGTGAGATCGGCTCCCTGCCCTTCCTGAGCTCCCAGATACGGTAGATCAACCTCTACCGACAGCCCGTGGCGTGTCCTGTGCGCTATGTGCTGGCGCTCCGCCGAGAGAGATAATCTCAACGCCTCGGTGGTCCAATACGGGAACTTTGGTGGCTTCAAGCCAAGGGATGCTACAGAGGAATACAGAGAGGGATGGGGTCGCACGACAGATGAGAGCAGAGAAGGAATGCTGCAGCGAAGGAGCGGATGGCGAGCGCTGAGGAGGTCCACCCAAGTACGCAATCCTCCGCCCTCTCAGCGCCAAAACTAGGGGGTGGTGAGGCTTGCAATCATTATTACTATGTCAAAGTGTGGGGCGCAATGGGAAAGATAGGGTGGAATGGGATGGGATGGGATGCAATACGACGGCACCTATGGAGTAGGAGCGGCTAGTGTAGCACGCATTCAGGCTTTCCTTCGCGCTGGTGCAGTTGCAAGAATACACGCAACTTCGAAGGGGATAATTGCCATATTCAGAATAGGGAGAGAAGTAAAGGCAAAGCTGGAGCTGTCTACTGCACGTAGCTCCATACCGGCCAGCGGGTCCACCGCTTTGAATCCGTGTTTAGATTGTTCTGGCCACAGAGCATTTCCTAATCCACCCTCGGACACCTCACCGCGACGGATGGGTGGCGGTTACTAGTTAATACGGAAGTTCATGCATATCGCGCCGCTTGCGTTCTCCTCTCTCGGCACTCGTGGGTTTATGCATTCTCTCCTGGATCCGTCGCTCGTGCTTATTTTCCATGGCGCCTGCAGCTTGGTGAATGGTGAGCACAGCCTCCACCAACATCTTCTTCAACGGAAACTCAGCTAGGAGTCGCAGCTCCTGGCTTCGAGAGAGATAGGTCTTACGACCTGGTTTGCGTTAGTTAAAGGTGCTCATCCACGCTATGCGCTCATCCCTTATGTCTCCTGCGGATAGATAGGTTAGCGAGTATATATTAACACACAGAGATACTATATGTATATTTACATGTGAAGGTGCGCATGTACATGTGTGCATGTATATATATGTTTTAGTACGCAGCACCTAGGGGTAGGTACCTTTCCGATAATTGTTTCTCTTGGCATCACCTATCATTCTGCCGGTCCAAACGCATCTAGGATTCTAGCTCAAATTTTAATACTTGATTAAGGCTTTACTTAACTCTTCTTTTTATCCTAATTTTTCATACATATACTGATCTATACATTGAGGGTCACACAGTATCTTCCCACTTCTCAGATCCATTTTTGGTCCCAAAAGGCATCCTTCCAAACAGATTCCCGTCAATGTCGCTGCAGAGACAAAAGAATAACATACAACCCCTATATTCTAGAGCTTCTCAAGCAGTGACCAGCCACTTCCTACCTCTATCACTCGGATTCTATGAGAGGTTCCCCACCTCCGCAGCCAGGCAACTGCAGATTTGGTGTGTGCTATACCGGGTAGTTCTGGACATTTTTATTTACGTTTTTTGTTCTTCAGGTCTGGCTAACCGACAAATCTCTAGCATTTAATTTACACGATCTGAGAAATGTGGCTCTAGACTGGGATCAGTCGGAATTCATACCCATGCCGTTCATCATGCAAGCTAAGAAAAAAGAGACACGGAGGTGATTGGCAGATAGGTTCGTGAGATGAGGCTCTACTCGTCTGCCATTTACTTGAGACTGACATGGCGTAGGCGTTACGTCTCCAGAGGAGTGCCTTTGCAGAAGAAGCAACTTATATGCCACAGCCACCATTCCGACAGCATGCAGTACCCTCTCATTGTCCAATCCCACCCAGTCGTGGCATATTTTCAGAAAATGTTGGTGGGTAGCAATTTCTGTGCACCGGTTCCATGACCCACCAGCTAAAAAGCCCTTTCCAAAGTCGTCTTCTGTTCAGGTGCCAATGGATACGAGGTTTGACAGGGCAACAAAGTTGCACGCCGAGCTTTTGCTGTGCGGACACTTGCATCAAAAAGTATTTCTGGCTTACAGTTGTTAGCTCTACCTATAACCTCCGTTCCACCCATGAAACGACCTAAAATCTCCGCGGAAGTTACGGATTCCTTTACCCAGGAAAAGGAACTTATCCCGCCAAAAACATTTCGCCCGGCGCTGCGGATAGCAGTATACAACGGAAGCCAATCTCTACGTCTCACTCATTTGGACTAGGTCACGGATTCAGGAATCACCGAAGAGGTGGCATTAATTTGCCAGGAGCTTCTTGATGATTCCGAGTCCGTGGGGTTGTTTAGGAGTGTTGTGTTTGTCTTTGATCATCCGGAAGGAAACGGCAGCAGCGGCGGTAAGGAGAAGAGCATGGTGACTGAACGACCTCATGTTCAAGTTAGCCATTATCTATAGCGCATTCAAAGCTTAATGATCCACAAATTCCTTCCGTTTGAGCCTGCAAAAATCGTAGAGAGGATCTGGAACATCAGCTTACTGTGAGTGCAGTTAGTATGTAAAACATGCATTCGACGAGTATTAACTAGAGGAGAAAGATGCAGCGTTACACTGCACAAAGCAGCGGAGAGAGTCATCATTTTCCTGCTGTATCCAAAAAGTGGTCTGCAATTTGTATACCATTAATTCTACATATATAGACCCATTTTACAGCCGCATATCGGTAATGTTAATTAACTCATCAAATATTCAAATTACCTCACTTTGAATTTTGTTTTGCAATACCGTATGCGCGTGGATACCATTGATCGGCTGGAAGCGCCACTCAACCGGACACAACCAGAGGTCCAATTTTAACTTTCAGCGGGATCACCAATGAGGATCCATATCAACATGTGAACCATGAAGCTGCCGACCATTATAGTGCATCCCACCCTCTGTTGCATACGGTCTCCTAGTATATATACACCACGACTTGTCCAAAGCCGTCTCCGATGGCGGTTGCAGATTGTCATCCTCTTCCATCAAGCAAGCCATAGATGCAGACTCCAAAATATGGATTATGTCAAGTTGTGATTTCCATGATCACCATTCAGATCAACACAACCGTGGGGCCTGGAGGGTGCGGACTGGTGAGAGATCGGAATTGACAGAGGTCCAGAGCGTGTCGCATGGAGCTACCACACATTAGTCTATATCACCCAAAATCCCAATAATAATTGGCCGCCACAGTTGATGGGCTGCAATATAAAACATAATAAAAATTCAAGGATTTAGTCCGAAAAACAGGAATGTCTTTGAGGTAGGCCACCAACCAAATTGAGCCCCACACCGTTCAACCCCCAACGCTAAGTTACCGTCAGGGTGGTCTGTCACATACTGTGCCAGACGTTAGAGCCACAGTAGGCCCCTATACTGACAGCTGCCCACGGGTCGGCTCCAAGTATCAATAGAAGGGTTTAGAAAACAATTTGTGGTGTCCTTAGTTTTGGGAGTACAGCTCCTCATCTATCAGCTCCCTTGTAGCAGACCTGCCTGTATTCTGCTGACCACGAACATCCGACGTGCGGCACCTTGGTCCACATGTCGACGCCTGAACACGTCTATCCAGGCGCGTCGCCTTCACTAACTGCCGCTCCCACTAGGCGGAAACCAACAAGAGCTGCTCAAGCCTGCGAAAATTGTCGCTCTCTTAAGGGCAAATGTGATGAGCAACAGCCGTGTGGCAGTTGTAAGGAGAAGAATAACACCTGTGTGTACCGGGACTCACCACGGAAACCGTATGCTTTCAACTTTCTTTTAAATAATTATAGGAAATCCAAGATCCTAGTCTTGGTCGTTTTTCTTCCCGCTACCTTCTTAGTTGAAATACTAGAATTGGCACTGACTATATCTCCAGACCGGATAAAACGACGAGTATCATTTTGGAGGGCTTGACACGCATAGAGCAGACGATACAAAATTTAACTAGCAGAATGAGTCAAGTGTAAGAGGCTCTGGCTACAAAAGCGTCGCTGGATGATAGAACTCTAGAGGAAAACCCTCGAGAAGATATGGGAGGACCTGTGATGTCCCTATCGAGGACAGCTTATCCAAGAGCTCCGATTAGCTCAGAAAGCTGGATTCCTTTTGTGGGTGCATTTTCGCATTCGTCGATTCTAGAGCTGGACAATCACAGCAATCACAGCAGAAAACGGCACTAGAGGATGGGAATGAAGATAGGAGGAAGCTAGAATTTTCCAGTCAGGCCAAGAATCCTGTATATCATATCACCGGCACAGCAAGGTTGTTGCTGGTTGCGCCAATAGCCAAAATGGTAAAAGATATCATTATTAGCGAACAAATTGACGAAAAGTATCCCATGAGACAGGAAGAAAAACGCGGACTAATCAGGCTTTTTGGTCGAGGAGAAGGCTTGAATTTGGCCCAAGGTTATGATAAGAATTCCGTCTCTGAGCATGCTTTTAAAGCAGCTTTCAGCAAACGCCATCCAGAGGTTTTATTCCCAGAAGATACGGAATGGGAACATTTAAATAGTCTAACGCCTCCAGACTTCGAAAACATGATCGAAGTACGACACAGTGAGATAAGCCAGAATGAAATGCCACCTCTGGACCGAGAAACCGTGCTGGATTTAGTCGACAGCTACATGGAAAATATGAATATCAAGCATCCAATCTTGGTCCCTCGACAAGTATATGCATTGGTAGAAAGCTTTTTGAAATCAATTCCTCAGTCGCAGCCGAAGCATGTAAACCCGGACAATTTAAGGCAAAAGCAAGAGGAATTCCCAGGATTCGGAGAATCGACTGAGCCAGGAATCCAAGCGTCAGAATATAGTGCTGGTCATCCTTTCCGATCTATTAGCACGGCATTAGTATTGCTAATGCTTGCACTGGGCAAAATATGTCAATACAACGCCAAAATACCAAACGTGGCCTCAGATAGACAACAGGATACCTATGGATCTCCTTATATGTATAATTGCCATATTTTATCCTCGTCAGGGCAGGACTCCCCGATTCTTTCCACCGTGTTCTCGGACTACCAACCACGGGATCTTTCGATATTAAAGAATTTGCATGCCATTCCTGGTTTGACTTATTTTGCCCTGGCTACGGATATTATGGGCAATCAGCTCGGCATCAATAGCCTGCAACATGTGCACGCCAATATTCTAGCAGGCTTGTACCATGGCCAGCTTGCACGGGTATTAGAAAGTCACACTTACATTTATAAGGCATGTCGTAGTTTGCAGGTTATCTTACAACCAGAATTGGAGCGATTTCGATCTCTTAAACAAAATATGCAGGCTGTTCCTGTCAAGNGATAATCCACTGGTTTTCACTTTCTGGACGTGCTTGCAGCTGGAAAGGTAATGTTCCTTGAATAATGCATTTTTTGAAGATAGAGATAATTTGCTAATTATTAACGTTCTACAGTGATATTATTGCTGAATTACCCTGTACCCGCTCAGGAATTCTCGATTGGGAAGATGTTATGCCTGCTCCCAATCTAGAAGCTGCAGCAAACATTGACGAAATTCCTCCGTATATTTTGGAGAGTTATGCTGCACAGCTCTTTTTGAGAAAACATCTTAACCAGCTTCACAATATGTTCAATAAGCTAGACGACGGTAAAAGACGTTTCTAAGGGAGGTAAAAGATATGACTTTTTAACCATTTTTATTTAGGTTTGCAAACTCCCCTGGTCTACTCCGGGAATAACGGAACATGCTTTCCTATTATTCAGGTCGTCGAAGAGACCTTAAGGAGCATAAATGTATATGCGCCCAATATGTGCTGGGACGAAGATGAACCACCTGCGGATGAGATACTTGGAGCACGATTGAGAGCTAAGTATTATGGTGCCCTAGTGGTCACGTATCGAGATTTTCTGTTGAAAATTCTAGAACATTCAGCAGCTAAGAGCTCCGCTTTTGATCAGATCTCGAGTGATTTCAAGCATGGCATTGAGGCTACTGAGACTTTAGTAGATGAGATTCCAACTCCCGTTCTAGAATATGCCAAGGCGTGCATTCGGGCACTCATTAAGAGTACCACCGCTTTCCATGGACTACCACAGGATAAGCGATTGATCGTGACCAACGTTTGGGGAACGGCACACGCGTATGTGACTCTCTTTCTCCATCCCCTACAAAACTCTAAAAAAACAATATTAAATGTTTTTAAATTTTGCAGACAATGGGGCAACATGTTGACGCTCCAAGCCGTCTACTGTGATCCTATCCTGAAGCCCTTTATGGATCCAAAGCTTTTGTCTTCGCTCCTTCATAAGACCATCCTCTTCCTGAGGCAAGTCGCCCAGCCATCATCGGCACTCTGGACTGACATCAAGATCCTGGAGCACACGGGCATAAAGAACGGGTTGCTCAGGCTGAACGGATGCAGCGAGAGTATGGCCAGCAGTTTCAACAACGAAGTAACAGCTGAGCATTAATGATGCAAACGACGGTCAAATCAGTTCGACAGAATTCAATTGAGGTTATGGATTATAATGGGATCTTTATATTTCTGTCTTGTTACATATGTTAGCTGATTGTGGTTTTCATAAGAAATCACTAATACTGGTCCGGTACACTTGCAAAGGGCAGGAAAAGATTGAAGTAGCAACAAGGCGCAAAAGGGCTGGCTGAAGGTCGGTTTTCTTTACCTGGGTTCAGATTCCTGAAGGCGCCACTCATGTAGACAATTTTATTCATGTGTTTAGAAGCCAGCTGTATTTATTACAATGCTTCTACAAGGACTAGAGAGTGCTAACGAGTATATAACTTCCTTCACAATTTTTATCTATAGAATGCAGGCCATTTAGTTTTCTAACCAGGCTTCGTGATTACAAGGTGCGTCAGTGGGATGAGAATCCACTTCGCGCTGACTTCCACTAAATCGGCCTCGTGGACCCCCAACGAAGCACTCTAATGTTCGTATTGGCTAGCAGTCAATCGCTTAATTCAATAGACATATTTCAACAAAAGTGGGAAAGTATGGGGTGATCTGTGCCACGTTCTCAGAAATGGTGGGCTAAGTTACCAACTATTACTGCATGACCAATTTTGTAGGAGCCACTCAACGATAGTGAAACGTTACCACCTCAGAGAGCCTCGTGCATCTCACTTCTAAATGATCACATGTGAATGATGTTTTCAGTCGCATCACCCTTTCTTTATCTATTTTCTCTAAGACTTCATTATTTTAGTATAGATCGACAAGAGTCACAACTTTCTGCAAGCCTGACGTGCCGCCGCTCGGCGCAGCTCAAAAGAATGAATGATTTTGGCGGTGAGGCCGTTGCCTGGATGTCTGCTACAAACGAGCTTGGCAGCTATAGGTATGAACAGCTCGATGAACATAAACCCCAAATCCGCCTGTTGGAGCTCCTTGGTGGAAAGAAAGGTGATGTATTGTGCGGGCGATTGACAGCGGTCAATTTGGAAAAGTGGCCTCAATTGGGCGCCCTCATCTACGGCTGGGTTGGAGCGAGTTTTGCTTCGGACTCACGATTGACGAAAACAAAAATTCTGATGGTCCCCGAAAATCTGCACAAAGCTCGCATCACATTACGACTGAAAGACGAGTCCAGAACACTCTGGATCGATGCGACTTGCATTACCCAAGAAGAGAAACGGGGATACGGCCATCAGGTTGGGCTGATGAGGGTCATTACAGTACCGTTGCGTTAAAAATTCTCTGATTTGCTGATTTTACGCCAAATCTCACCGCGTTTGCAGTCACCAAAGAATAGATAACTAACCAAATAAATTTTGGATATTCAAAGGGTGGCTAATTGCAAAATGCCTCGCATCATAACGCCGCTGCACTCCATTCAACTAACTGTGTGTTACATGGATGGCGCACAAACTACATTAAGTTTCCAAACATCAAAGTTTGTGTACATACACTAACCGAGTTTCGATTTCAACAATGGCACTTTCCTTTTCCCTCGGCATTTACTCGATACCCATATAATAAATCACAAATCTCTCTTAGTGTGATATGTCGGCATAGCAATGGGCAGCCATGTGAACAGCGACTACCGTGGTAAACAAGTAGGCTCTCAGATAGAGATGATTTACAGTTCACATGCTGTCCTAGAGCGAATTCCAGAGCTAATCGGTTAGCTATACCGTATTCGGAAGAGTGCAGGCGGTGTTCTACGCCGGGAGCTGATCCTACTGGCCTGGTGGAATGCTCTAGGATGACAACCAGGACAACTCGGCTTCGGGAGATCAGGGCTTAGCACAACAGCGTTTCTTTGTCAAAATAACGGCAGTGATGCGGTGAGCTTCTCTCGTCTTCATGTGATTGCAGACAAACACCTATGCCCATGAGCTCTTGCTCTACTGCTGGGCGCTCTACGTTACACAGCCTAGAGTCTGTTCGCTGGCGAACGCACCCAACGTATTCTGATCCCACTTGCCAGTGACAAACTAAGTTGGACTATGACAGTCATCCACCAGAATCTCCAATGAACAACTGGCTATGTCACCATTTCATGGGCGATAACCTGGTCTATATTGCAATGGTGCATCCTCGCCTAACACCACCAACCCACGAAGACCACCAAATCGGAATCATATGTGCCTGAGCAACGGAGAATGCTGCTATGGACGCCAAGCTGGACGAAACCCAGCCGACGCTGAAGAAAGAAAGCGAGCGACGACAACGATTGGACACTGGGCGGAATTGGGGTTCACCATCTTATTATTGCCTGTCTTCCGGCTAGCTTGATGGGAGTAGGGATTGCTGCTATTGCCGCACAGAATATGCAATGCAGTTTCCCTGACCAAGCTTTCTACTAACTGAATTACTTACTATGCGTGATGTTGTGAGAGTTCCGCGGCTACGGATGCCGGAAACAGCGACTTAGTAGTAGCGGTAATAGTACTGTATCAGCCCTCCCCGGCGCCCCGAGACATTATTTTGCTAACTGTGCGTCCCGTCCTGCTGGTCGGTTCCACTTGGTTGCGGAAGAAATCGGCGTGTCGGTCGCCATGCTCTGCTGTGGTCTACTCTCAACTCCCATGTGACAAGGCTCATCGAGAGCGCGTACGGCGATTGACAAGATGCCCTGGGCTCTTGCCTGGAAACTGTCTCGCGGGTGTCCCACACAGTTTATTACTCCTGCCGTACTGCCTTCTCTTCCCGTCCCGAATCTGTGGTTCTACGCCACNCAGATAGTCCTGCCAGCCTTTCGCGTAGGCTCTACGGATTCGCTCTAGCTATGATCGACATTCCCTTGTCACTCTCCTTCACCCTCCGACAGATCCACCGCAGAAGAAAGCTCTGTCACCTCCATCGCCCAAGGGCTCTCGTGCCAAAATCCGCAATATGACAGCCTGAGAACGAATTTTTCGTGAAATTTATGGTATCTTCCTGACAGATCTCTCTTCTTTATATCATATTTGGGCTACATCTATACCTTACGTTGATCAGAGTAAGGGGGGATAATAGCGAAATTTCGTCCTGTTGGAGGTTGGCCAACTAGGAGCACAAGCTATTCAAACCATGGTTAACTAAAGTAAAACAAACATGGAGAGTATGGTAGAAAGAATATTCCGAATGGTATCGGTGAATCGGGCGAGCCGGACCCTTTGTTTGTGGTCTTGTATTCTTTTTATTCTGAAACAGTCACGGCCAAAGTAATTGCGGTGCCTGGTGCTTCACAGGTTCGCATATATCAACTCTTCGACCATCACCACCTCCCCAGAACAGGGGATTCCCAGGCACTACAACCACTTCAACATTACTTCCAGTGCTCGCTGCTCCTCGAGCTATCCTGCCAGTGCATATTCAATATATACAAGCAGTCACAAGCCATGTTTCCCAAACAGTTCTCCCGTCCCCCAGCATTGCAACCGGAGACTTCACGCCTGGCATTATCGCGGTCCCGGCCAGAGTCACCGCCGAATTTCGAACATGTACGGTTGCCACCTCTATCTAATATCCAGTCTTCGCTGTGCCTGCAACCTGGCTATACTGCAAACCGCTGTAATGATCACAAATGCAGACGAGATATAGGGGCCGCAATTCACATGGATACTATCAACGAGCTTCCGCCTCATCCGCCACCGTTGCTGCCACCGTCAGAACAATCCGTTCCACAAAAGCCATTGCCAACCCCGCCTGCCGCTGGATCTCCACTGAACTCGACACCTTGTCTGACGATGCCTCCCATCTCAGATCCGCCGCCGCAATACCAGCCCCAAAATATCCAAAACTCATCCGATGAATCACGAAAAGATATATGCCACAGCAACATTCCCTTTGAGTCCTTCCAGCGAAGCGTAAAAGCAAACGTGGATGAAGTGGATCTCGAAAACAGTCTGCGTCAGGCAAGTTTGACCAAAATTTGATTGAAGTCCGGGGAAGCATCCGATATTAATAATACATACAATATAGGTCAACATCGCAAGCAGTAGTTTACATGAATGGACACGACATTACAATGCTATCCTCCAAGAAGAGCAACCATCGCATCATCCCCTTCCCAACTGTGTGCCGACTTTGGAATCCTGCGATGAGATGCTAGAGCTGAAGACGAAGATTGGCAACACACTAGAAAGGATCCGAAATATGGTCAGCGAGCAACAATACACGGCAGAGGCTGATCAACCCATACATAATCAAGAACAAGAACAAGAACAGAGAAGCGTTTCGGATGGCGACGCAGAAATCACTCCCAGAAGAAGATCTAAGAAGGTACGTCTGGTATATTTCTCCTCAGGTTGCTCTCCCAGTGTCGATCGTCCTGACTCTATTTCCTGTATAATCGATACTAATTTGATTCCAGCGAGCTGTTTCACACGCCAAGTGTCACGCTTGCAATCGAACTGAGACTCCAGAATGGAGAAGAGGTCCCGATGGCCCTGGTACATTGTGTAACGCATGCGGCTTACATTATGCCAAACTCCTCCACAAAAGTCCAACAAAGAAAAGCCCAGAGGCCAAGTGGGTCGCGTTCAAAAAACCCTCAATGCACAACGACAACTCAAGGCCAAATTAATACATAATTGTTGGAGCGAGTAGCGGCTATAGAGTCAGAACGTACGGTGCATGGAAGAACAGAGCTGAAGTGCCAAATGCACTTCCATCCACACAAACACAAAAGAAGGGAGACCGAGGAACCAGTCTCACCGTGGAGATCAGAAAAAGGATTGTTCTCAAAGCTCTTTTGTTCGGTCTATATCTTATTGCAAGGGCCTGGTAACTAGTCTGTTGCCTAGAAGTCATGCCATCTATCTTTACCACAGCCTGAACAGACAACGATTCTGGAATCAATTGGATATACACATAGTTCTCTCTCGGATATGGACGGTGAACGCCTGACGTTTGCACTGTCCTCCTTGCTTCCATGTCCAACCACTACAGGACTTTTCCATGATCAATTGCGTCCTTAACTGATTTATCCCAGCCTTCCCTTTTCACAATCCGTTATCTGTTGACTGAGGGTGAGCCTCAATTCTGCATACCTCCGTCCAAGTGTACAAGCCCGGCCCTTCGTTTTACGTCAACTTTTGCCGCCCGCTTGGCGATTCTGTTCGAGAAATTTGTTTAAGCTTTCGTCGATTGGCTTTTATGATGTCGTTGCTTGGTCGTCTTGGTCTCGTTGGAGAAAAAGTTTATAAGTATATTGAATCGTGCTGCAAGCGCCGATTACCAACTACATATTGATTATAAACACAGTTGCTGAGAGTAGCAATATCTGTCTGCTCCTCTCCTGGCGACAAAGTCAAAGGTTTCCTCTTTGCTCAATGATGCTATAAGCGCAACACAGGTTCAGCAGCAAGCTGAGGCACTGGTCAACAACTAGGTAGCTGCTCATTGGCAGGGATTCCCTTGAGAATACATGGCGAGCTATTTTAATGGTTAACCACTGTCCGAGAGCACTATGTTCAATAAATTCTTCAGTTAAGTTCCAGTTAACTATAGATCAGCTAATTCATTTTTTGAAAGCCAAACATTTTACGTATGGCTTTATGAATATGACGGGTAGTATAAACGAGTTCTCTCAGCAATGGAAGATAGGTGAGACCTAGTTCACAATAATGAACACAGCTCAGGTAGCCATCTTTTGACAGGAACCACAAAACGCTTTTGGTTAGTTTCAAACATGTCTGACAATTCATCATGGAGGGTGTTCTTCAATATGTGTAGTTTTTCCGGATCCTCCTCGTGACCGGCCCAGTGTTCCACCAAGAAAACTGTGTGGAGGGTAGCGATAATACCAACAATATTAATTACTATTATTAGTATTATTGTTATCCGGCCGGATGTTGGAGTTGCCGCGCGTCCGGAGACCAAAAGTCGTCAGAACTATTGGGCTGCCTACCCGGCGGAGACTGTAGAAGCTGTTTGACATTGGATCAACTATTGGCTTAAACGAGAACAAGAAATATAGTTACCAACTCCATCCAGAACAAAAGCGTAGACTTTGCCGCTATTAACTATGGGATCGAACTGGATCGAGATGAGGATAAAAGCTGTCACAATTCATTTTTTGTTCCCCGCAGAATGGTCAGTGTCGCGAGCTAGGCGCCGTCGCCGCCTTTGGATCTGGACGGGCTGTCAAACCTCATTCGTTGTTACGTCAAAGGTAAGGTTTCATTATGGCTAGCCGGCTGTAGTGTGGCTTTTCAGGGGCGACGTTCCAGGGGCGGCGTGTTTGCAGAATTTCTTATTTGAGGGCTATGCATGAGTGCTTTTTGCTCTGTAAGGACCTGAAAGATGGCTACCAGTTCCAAGATCCAACTAAGAAATGGAATGTTCTTCCCCACCTGGGTGCGGGTGAGGGTGGGTCATCTGGGGTCCGTCCAAAGGCTGCATGTCATCGGATGTCAAAGTGGCACAGGTGGCGGATAAGCTGCTATCACCTCCGTAGCAAGCCCTTATCCCCCACAATTTGTGCCTCCTCGAATTTGGATGGCCAGGTATCAAATTGTCAATGCTTCTTCTGCTAAATGTGACCATGGGGTACCATCACCCATTGCCTGATTAGCGGCCAATGGCTGCTTGACCTGAATAGCCGCACAGCTGAGGAAGAGTTCTAAGAGTTCTGGCTTACACTATACTTTACACCAAGAAATGGACCGACTTATTGTCTTTTGGAATATTAAACCACTCTCTCCGCTACCCTTATTTACATTATTTTGCAATCAAATGACCTACCTACAACGCCCATGAGGTTCCTCACGATTTTTGCATCTTTAATTCTGGTAGTTCTGCAGGCAGACCTCAGTATTGCCAATGTCACCAACGGTACAACTGACATCTTGCCGCCCTGTGGAGTAAGACCCATCATCGCGAGCAGTTTGAGACCTTGGGATACTGACAGAATCAGCTGCGATGCATCGAGCAACTTACATTGCAGTCATCATGTTCGCTAACGAATATCACATGCATTTGTACCGACGTGCCATTGTCGGAATTCATCGGAGAATGTGTCCGTCAGAATTGCACTGTTCGGGATCAATTGAGTACGTGGCATTCCTTGCTTCGAAGTGCTTTGCCTAATTACCGTGTTAGCGACCGAGAGATATTCCAAGACATCCTGTGGTGTGAAGGGAAGAGACCGGTCGAAGTTGATCCTTGGGGTGGCAGTGTCGTTTGGTATTCTTGCACTTCTCGCGTTCGGGCTCCGGATCACATCTAAGCTCACTTCTTCCACCGGTATGCTTAGCGTCGATGATTATGTTATGATTATAGCAGTAGTAAGCTTCTCTCCGCGACTCATGATTGATATCATGCTGATAAAGTTCAGTGTTTTGCTATTCCTCTCGGTGTCTCATCTATTCCGCGTAGGTCTCCCAGATCATCCAAATCCTTCATGGTCCGCTAACGGAAGGAGTTACCCTTCGTGGACTTGGCAAAGATATCTGGAACGTATCGTTCGAAGATATCGAATTTGTTGCTCACGTAAGTTCCAGCCTCAGTTCTCATTCACATTCAAGTTCTAACTTGATTTAAGATCTTTTTCTGGGATGAATTGATCTACCTTGCGTGTCTTCCCACAATCAAAATTTCCATCCTTCTGTTTTTCCTCCGCATTTTCCCTCGACCAGGGTTTAAATATGGTGTCTATACGTTGATCGCGTTCAACATTGGGTATTTGGTTACTTTTGAGATCATCACAATTTGGCAGTGCCGGCCGATTGACGGTGCTTGGCGAAATTGGGATGGTACATATCCTACTACATGCAGCAACGTCAACCTCCAAAGCTGGATGAGCGCCGCCTTCAACATTATCATGGATATCTGCATGCTCATTTTGCCCCTGCCGGAATTTCACAGGTTGCCAATATCGCGAAAGAAGAAAATCCATATGATGCTCATGTTTAGTGTTGGATTTTTGTGAGTGCTAGCTAGCAGTAAACACACACATGTGGCGCTAACCATCCAATTCCAGTGTTACAGTCGTTAGTGTCCTCCGCCTGAAATCGCTGGTCCAGTTCGCGAACACCACGAATATGACGCGTAAGCAGTTCTGCTCTAGGTTCATCATGTGATTCAGTATTCCAGCTCACCTGTTTGCAGAGGACTACACCGACTTGAGTGTCTGGAGTACGATAGAGGTGCCCATGGGCATCATATGCGCCTGCCTACCATCGATACGTACTCTCCTGCGGAGCATCTTTCCCACCATTTGCTCCTCAACCACGCATGACGGCACCAACACGACGTCCTCTACCGTAAATGTCTCAAAAATCAAACAGCTGAGTAGCCATGGTCACTTGGTCAAGCCACGGCTCCAAGACAGCGACTCCATTGTGCCGTTAGTGCGTGTTGGATCGCAAGAGGAGAGCCAGGTCTAGGCGTGGAAGAGGGGGCGTGGGGAAGGGACGCATAGTAAATTCTATTGGGCCTTCCCATTGTCCGCCCTGTGGGCACGGTGTCAGGGAGGGGGCGTCGAGACGACTGTGGCGCCTTTGTATTTGTACAGCGGAAAGCACCTGGATTTAATCTTTGTTTGGCTTGGAGGATCAAGCTATAGTTTCACAAATCCACTAACCAGCCTCGTATTCACTATTGAAATGCATCTTCTTTGAAACAGATAACGGCATAAAGGTGCTGTAACTATTTTGTATTGCAGGTGCTAAATAGATGTTGCAAAACATCACAGACCCACTCAACGAAAGAAGCCAGTACCTGTTCGGATTCGATAGTGATGAATGCCCAAAGTTCGACCTGTTTTCACATGGTCGATAAAAAAGTCCTCGCCGAGGATACTTCGAGGACCTACCACACTGAGACAAGTGGATTTTAAGACAATTCATTCCTCGCCTCCGTGGCCCTCCGCGCTGTTAGCGAATTGTCCGCTGGGGCGGACGTCAGCGACGCCCTTCAATTTGTAGCTGAACTTGCGCCGGCTGGGGCACCATGTCTCATCCTCCTACCCCTTTAACGGGCGTCAGATCAGCTTCGTGCTCCCCGGATGAGATCAAGGCGCAAGCTGAAGGACCGTTGAGATTCACATGGTCTGCCCTATCGTTCAATGCATTTACTGCAATTGTAGCTCGAGCACAGTCCATGGATGACGGGGCACCACCCGAAGCCCGTCGATCCTTAGGCGCCTCAATACTGACCTAGGACTCCCTCACTGACCTGTCATCAATGGTACTGAGGCGGCTTGTGTGGCACGACTCTCTCGGCAGTCCCTCCGGTTCCCCTAGATCTACCCGAGAGATCCACAGGGACCTGTATTTGGGGTCGGAGTGCGAGTATTATAGAACGCGGAGATACCTTGATTACAGCATGGGAGCCACCGATGCGGGTACAGCATTGCTCCTGACGGCAAGGCCCACAGGGCAGGCCATCCGGGGAACCCGCGTCATCAGAGCCATGCAGCCAGCGAAATCGGTCCCTACCACACGTAGCAGTACTGTTGGGGATGTCCCGCCAATGGCATGCTATGCCAAAACGATGCCTAGAGAATTTGGTAGTATCTCTCCTCTTACACTATAGGAACTATATCGATCTAATTGGTTCTACACTCCGGTGATAGCTCGATTAGGCGGCAAACGAAAGACGGTCGGGCGACTGCGGCATTCGAAACCTGGACCAAATAGGGGCTTATACAAAGACAGCGGGACCTTTAGCCGCCACTAAGGGTCATGTACCACGTGTCGGCTATGCCTCGTCAGAAGTAAACTTGCTGGCTACCGCACCACTGATCAAAATCGAAGATCTACGTCAATCCTTTCCGAAAAGTGATGTCCCGCCAGCTACTTTGAGATCTGCAGCGGCTGCGTTGATAGCACTACTGCGCATAAACGGAGGAGATAGGACTGCGGGTACCTAACTCTCCTTGACGTATTTGTTGTTTGACATAGGCGTAACCTGGATACGCTTTCGGCGGGATGGGATATCTGCAACTGTCGGGACAGTCACCCGAGCGGCGCACAGCTGGGATGCTTTTTTCGTCCGTGCATTACGGTCCCGCTCTGGGGATCGCATCATTCGTCCCGCGATGCCACTCGAATCCTTTCTCGCCTGTATCTGGGCCAGACCCTCCAAATGCGGATTCGCTTGCGAGAAGTTCCGATACACGCAGTACCGCGTCCGACTTTGCACATGCGCTATCCAGTCTACACTGCCGCCCCAGTAGGACAAGAAGGGATTGCGGCCGAGGTTGAGCTTGCTCATGGCACGGAGATTCAAAAGCTGAACAGGAATTGCGTCGCTCAGGGGTGCATGTGTCGTAATTAATGCGCAGCTGCTGGTATGACTGCTGAGTACATATCATATTAAGCTCCTTGGTTTCGCCGAGGCAATGGTGCGGCTATGCCTCTACTAGTAGATCGAAATTCTGCTCTCACAGACCTGCAATCCGTATCCGATCCTGGAATTTTGGAACTGTAACCGCGCCTAGCCGCGAATGGAGATCGATCGGCACACTGCCACGTGCTTCCAGTGCCAAAATTCTACCCGAGTGTATAAGGCCAACAGTATACGGGTAGATGATCTAATGAGTGGTATTCGTCCTAGGTATGGATAGCGGCTCACAAGGAGGCTGCATGTGAAGTTTGCAGGAGGCCTGAATTGCTTGATTGCCTATCCGTTTGTCTCTTACAGTTCGCGGTGCCCTAGAGGCGCCGAAGATATGAGATGGCATGAATTCACTTAAGAGTCTGGATCGGCAAATGCCAACTTCGTAATGAAAATTTCCACTCCCAACTCCATTTTGCATTAGCAATTATAGCCTACTAAGCAATTATAGCCTACTCAACCATTAAGACATCTTGGCACCGTGATTGTTCGGGGTACGAAGTACGCAGCACCGTTGTTATAAGCATAACCAGCTGCCTGGGTGGCTGGCCAATGGCTGAGACGTAAGCGAGCTGGGACGTGAGCCTTGTTGTTCTCCGCTTTCCTTTGCCTGATGAAAGTGGCATCACTTTCACGCTGGTTGCTTTCATTGGCTGAGTTGGGTTGCATATTGTACAGTAACTTCCGAAGCAGACCATGCATGTTTACGGCTTCAGGCTCGGCCATTGCCCGACATGAGACGCATGTGGTCCCAGTCGATGGACGAGCTTTTGGGGGCCAAGGGGTTTTAGTCACGTATTATTTTCCCCTTAGTAAGGTACGTATCTTCATCCTATCACCCGCTCGCTGTCATAATTTAACTAAAAAAATTGAGTGTTTATTATTATTTCTTATTTCTAATTCGTGGAGGCCAAAATCACGAACATGGGTTTAAGCAGCAGGCGGTAACGGCATTGAGGCAGGAGCAAATACTTCAGCTCCAGGAAGATCCGTGAGAACCTCGTGATTAATTAGCGAGCGAGAAAGGTGGAGTCAGGGTAAGATCAACTTCATTAGAGAGGAATAGGGCTGACTGTAACCGAACACTGAGGACAGGCCCGGAAATCGGTCTGACCCAAGTAGTGACGTGAGAAGTGGAAGTAGTAATTACGGGGAAACCTCTGAATGATACTGGAGAGCTAGCTATCTATGAGAAACTACCTTTTGGGCGTGCGGTTGTCGGCTAGATCACGTGGGATTCGGTGATACTGCGTGCCTCCCAAAGTAATCAATCCTTCAACTTGCACAAAACTTTGCAAGCGCTACTAAGAGGACCGCCGAAATGTTCAATTGTCCAATTGTGGGAAAGTAAAAACAATTCTTACCTTAAGTTAATGGGTTTAATTTGATATCTTCGATCTTGATTGATATGTTTGATGCTAAGAACTCAAGTGAAGGGTGAATAATGGCTTCGGTAGATCGGATGTATCGGTAGCCGGAAATTACATTATGACTTACGGTTAGAAACACCTGACTAGCTAGGTAAATTCAAGCAGGCATAGTAATAAAAGTTCGTAATGCCGTGATCTCTATCTATGAAGATAGGAATTTATTTAAATTATATACTGTTGGCAGCTATGTTGGCACGGTCACGTGTAGATTAGCTAAGCGCGTAGGCTAGTTCGCTTTCAGTAGGGAAGGCGGTACAGCACGGCAGTACCCCTGACCACCCGTAACTGTACTACAAGCAAGCAATCAACAACCAATTCAACACACGTGTTATTACCACCTTATAGGTGTGATACTACGATTTCCGGGTGTAGCGACATATATAAATTGCTACCTTGTTAATGGTTAGCCTTTGTATCCTTACGACCTTTCCAAGTCACCACATCGTCATGCATCAGATATATGATTGTAAGTAGTCTTTCAAGAACAAAATTCCAATAAGTCTTTTGATACCCGTAATTTGAGAATTTCCTAATCAACAAATATCCATAAGCCCTTACTTCCTCCCTAGTAATTACTTGAAAATAGAATCACCAACATGCGAATATCGCTACAAAGCATTAATATTATTCACGGTTCGCGAGCCCATCGGAAGTTGTTGTAGAATCGGACAAATCCGTGGTTCAATAACTTAACCACAACTTCGGTATATGCTCAATCTTTTCATTTAAGGTATCTAATCGGTTTATAATAAAATACAAAGTTCGATATGAATAGCATCTGTGGTTTAGGCTATATACGCAAACAGGTTTTGTTCGATTTTGCGGGGAATTCTAATGGGCAGGCTAATAGGGTGGACCGGTTCACTGTGGACTACGTTCACTTATCGGCTGATTGAAAGAAACTCCGATTGGTCATCATATGTAACCGTCGCAGGAAGGATGTTTTAGACTGATGATATCTATATTGAGATATTTATATGCAAAACTGTCCGAGGTATGTGCATGCCTTATCCGTCTATCCATTGACTTGAGAAGTTATAATTCTTGAGACTTCCAGCGTGCTGTGTATAGTTATGATGAGTATAATTCGGCCCCAAATATTACAAATTTCTCATCAGATTCTGCCTGAGAGTCCACATCCGTGCGCGCTTTCCAAAAATATACATGGGTACAGAAAAGCTGATGAGGATGAGTTGAATGATACCGATCCAGACGAAGACTCTCTTAGGACCATCGTCTACAAGCCAAGAGGTGAAGAACAAGCTGAAGACTAAGCCGTGTAAAACATTCTTACTAAAGTTCAACGTGACAAGAGCCTCGCTGGCATACTGGCGGTAGCTATCGACACAAAAAGTGATGGCCGTCGTGGAACCTAGAGAGCAACCGAAAGAGATAATGCCAAAGAAGATCGTTGGTACGATCCAGTTATCATGAATTTGGGCGGACCACCCAAAGCCCATGAGCCCTATACCTGTAGTGACGGCTACAGGGACGACCATAAAAAGACGGAATTCCGGCTCGTACAACCCGTTATTATGTCTTGTCATAGCCCGTACAGTTATATCACTAATCTTACCGGCCACCGCAGTACCAAGGATACCTCCAATAAACGGCGACAAGTAGATCAATCCTGCAGAGATGGCTGAGAAATTATACGTCTCTTTCGAGCGGTAGACGACAGCTATGGACTCTGAAAGGACAATAAGCCAGCCTATGGAGCACGCATAGATGATACTGGACCAGAGAACTGCAGGATATAATAACAGTCCAAATGGTCGAACGGCGACCCTGAACCAATTGTCATGACGTAGTCTCCCATTGTAGGGCTTGAGCTGCTGGAAAAATGTTTGTCTCGGCGCTTGCTTGAGACCTGCCGCGTAGCAAGCTTGCCTAGGGCTCTCGAGACAGACTGACCCACTAGGTTCTCGTCCACTTTCATGATTTTCTGCTCTATTCCTTTTAGCTTTCTTGAACTCAGCTACGTCCTCGCTCTCGTCCGTAACGATCGATTCCAAAGTACCATCACTCTTATCCCGCGAGGAGGTTACTGACCCATGTTAACGGACATTTTCTTCTAGAATGTGATTAACGTTACCTGGTGGACTTGTAATGGGCATATGAGACCTCATCTGCTGTCTTAAATTTGACTCTTCAGAAACGATCCGAGATCGTGTGCTGCTGCTATTAGGACCTGGTGTCCTGTCCCGAAACGTCTCAGGCACGAAAAGGAAAAGCAGCCACCAACAAAATACACCAATAAAAGCCACAACCCTATTACTTATTAAGCTTGTCAGATCTAACTCGAATATGCAATAAACCCACCAGAATACCCATCTCCAGTTTAAGGATTGGATGATGGCTGCGCTAAGAAGAGGAATCAGGTTTTTCCCACCTAGAAGTAGCAGGGTGTAGATGCCAATGCGGTAAGCACGTTCATGGAGGAAGAAAATCTCAGCAATGGTAGCAGATGGCAAGCACTCCACCGGACTTAACGCGATGCCTTGAAATATCCTAGCAACCAAAAGAGATACGAAATTGGGAGAGAGAGCACACCAGACGGCAGTCAATATAAACGTAATAGCACTTATAAGATAGACTGGACGCTTCCCAAAGAGAATTGCCGTTGGTGCAGAAAGCACAGAACCAACTCCCAAACCCATCATGTACAACCCAGTAGTGAGAGAGACCCGTGCTGTTGTGATACCATATGTGGTTGCAACATTGGTGAAACCTGCAGCTAAGACTGGAGTCATTCCGCCGCCTAACATGCAGTACAAACCGAGTGAAATGAGGACGGAGTTTCTTCTCCACTTTGGCCAGTTAAGAGGGTCATTATGTGAATCATCTGGTTGCGGCTCTAGCACTGTTTTTCCGTCTTTTGTCAGTTTCTTGGCATTACGGACGGCAGAAGAAACTCTTGATTGCCCCGAGGACGCGGAAATCCTTGGTTTAATGTTTCGAAAGCCTAGCGGTTGATTGTGTTCGTCTGCAAGGAGGAGGATTGAACCTGTGGTAGTGTTATTGCATGTATTATTTGAAACAGTAGGTATATTTGTTTGCTCTCCTACCTGGTACTTCACAGGAATGGTGGACGTTCAATATNTCCCATGGACCAATTTGCTGACTTGGTCTTTCCCTTTGCATCTTCTAGACCAAGGATAGACGAGCTAGTGGAGACGAAAAACCGAGGATTTTCCAGAAGTGTGCGGGACCTGGAGTTGACACGTTGGGCGTCATCGGTAGTCATTTTTACCCGTGAGGAATAGACTCCCTCGGAGCTGTCTAATAGGAGATATTCGACTCTGAAATCCGGCAAAGATGTGCTAAATATGAAGACATTCAGCAATAGCTCTGCTACTGAGGTGGTGTTGCACCAATCATATACAGCTTTGAAGCCGGCAAGGACGACTTGCCGATACGGGAGTTGACTACATCCCGAGACCGTAGAACCGAAGACCGAACATCCGAGAAAGGCAAATGAAAACGTAGTACCATTTCATGAAATGCTTATGGAAAAGAAGATGGCGGAAATATTATAGTTGGCCAGTACATTATTCGTTATCGTGGAACGTTTGTCGTACATATCTCTGTGATAGGATAGTAGATGACGCAGTTGCCATTGTGTTGGCTTAAATGAAATAGTCGCACTGAGGAATACTCTGGCTTACGACAGCTTACATTCATTTTCTTCGGTTAACTGATTAGGATCGTTTACTGAAATGTAGACATTGGAACCAAAATTCCCTAAGTCAAAGAGTTGACAACTCTCAAGTATGTTGTCGACTGTTAGATGGACTCCATATAGTAGCACAATAGTATTTGGATGGTTCCATTCCATGGAGATATGGCTTCGAGCCTATCGTGTCATTTCGCATCTGATTCAGCATAAAGCTCATGGATTTCTGCAAAATTTTTGTAGATGTCCCCTCGCCGATATTTTACGGCTGATTTGTGTAGTGGCCAGTACTTATCTGGTCTATTAGAACATTGCATCTTGCCTATCCTCTTAGTGGAGAATCACTAGCCGCTAGGGTGTGCAATATGCGGCGAAAATATGTCTCACTCACTACAAGCGAATACGCGGTTTATGCCATTCGGAGCTCCTTGGAAATCCGAGACCTGAATGGACAGCTCGTAAGATTTTGCATTATGATCGACACCATCGACCGTTCTTCTCCGGAGATCTTAGGTGATTTGCTGTGGTGTGCTCTTGGCTCCTTTAAGTAGCTATGACAATATCTTTTTTATAAAGACCATATAATTCGAGATACTAATACTATTCATGTGTACCCTGTGCAACTTCAGCTAAATAATACTTACTCACCGATTTTGGACTATCTTTGGGGAGATAACGATGTTTTGGAATCTCATAGTATGTCTTGTTCTTACAATCTTACCACAAATAACAGCGTTGCGCCAAAAGTCCATGATGGGCAGTTCCAATCTCATTATATACTTTGAGTCACGTACCAAGAGATTTCTATAGCTTGTAGGACTAGAACTAGCGTGCTGGCCAATGGTAGGGAAGAACTGGCCCCAGATTTATATCATTGTTTTCATTTTGCGTGTCGATACTATCACTCACTGGAACAGGAACTTCGTCAGGCCCACCGGTCTTCTTAAGGGAAAACGAAACTACATGGATTAGAGTATACAATGGCATGAACACACAAAAATTTGACAATGGTATGTGTCAATTACTCTCTCCTCACCAAACGTAGTCAGGCTTGCCAACTTCTCACAGCATTGGCACGGGCTAAGCCAATCTGTTGCTCCTTACTCAGATGGTTCACCTCAGGTAAGCCAATGGCCAATAAAAGTAGGTCTTGTCACACCACTACCATGGGGTTATAAAACTGGAATGTTTTTAAGTGGAGTCCATAGCCTAGTCGTTTTTTCGATTATGAGATTAGACCTGGCATTGGAGAAGCTGGGTCGTACTTCTACCACTCTCATGTCGGATTTCAAGCTGTGTCAGCCACAGGTCCTCTACTTGTCGAGGAACAACAAGTACGTCAAGTACCTTATCAGTATGACAAGAAAATAATTCTTTTTTTCTCTGAGCTTTTCAACTTTACGGATGAGTTAGCAAGTTATCACCTGACGCAGCCTTTAAGTGCAGTTGCCTGGTAAGCAGATATTCGACCCGATCGTTCTAATCGAGCGGAATTAAAATAGTTTGTACTTGATAACTTGCTTACATTTACAATTATGAAATTAGGCCAGGGGAGGCTGAGGCATTTCTGGTAAATGGAAAGAGTTACCTCAGCATATACGGAGTGGCGTGGTCTACCAGGTACTTCCGGACGCCATGGCCTAGTGCTGTCGGAGCAAGATGGATCTTGGCGTGGAGTCGGCTCAACGCTGACAAACGTCAGTATGGAGGTACCATAGTGCCTAATGGAGGAAATCATTTCATTGATATCAAGATAACCTTTTGCTTCTCGTCGTGAAAAATATCTTCTGTTGACCGCACATGATTTGACCGGATTCTGCACGTTGTTGCCCGCCATGACATCCACAACTGAGAAGAACGTGCCAGTAAGATCGGAAGCCAGCATCGCCTCCCAACCCCCATCGCAACCGGGTGAGATTAGCTCCAGAGCAATTTGATGTTAGACTTTCAATCTTGAACTAATATCGAATTGAGTAGATATTGAGTCCAATGAGCTGTCCAAAGCCGAAGAAAATGTCTACCCAGCTGATTCTCTCTCAACACCACGGCAGATTCTTTTCGTTGGAACTCTTTGCACGGCAATGTTCACAAACCAGGTGGGCCTAGGCAACACTTTATGTACTGTAGGCGTTATTGGAGAATCTTTTGGTATTAGCAATCAAGGCCAGCTATCCTGGCTGATTGCTGGCTACAGCTTGACTATTGGGACTTTCATCCTCGTTGGTGGGCGCCTTGGCGATGAGTTCGGCAACAAAAAAGTTTTCCTCATTGGTATGGCTTGGTATGCATTGTGGTCTCTTGTGGCAGGTCTCTCAGTATACTCTTCTCATGTGCTTTTCGTTTTTTCGCGTGTCTTCCAGGGTATGGGTCCTGCGTTGACTTTGCCCAATGGTCTTGCCATCCTGGGCCAGTCCTATTCCCCTGGACCACGTGTAAATATGGCTTTTGCATGGTTTGGTGGAGCGGCTCCATTTGGTGCTATTGCTAGTTTCCTGTTCGGAGGCATTTTTGCTTTAGTGTGGTGGCCATGGATATACTGGAGTCAGGCCATCGCTCTTGCTACCGTCGCCGCCTTCGCCGCGTGGACAATTCCTCGTTTACCTGTGCAGCCGAAACAAAACCGCAGTCTTTTTGAAAAGCTCGAGGATTTGGATATTCTTGGCGGACTAACAGGGGTTACAGCATTAGTATTGTTTAACTTTGCCTGGAACCAGGCAGTTGTCGTTGGCTGGCAGGAACCTTACGTATACGTATGCCTGATTTTAGGTATACTTTTTGCGGGAGCATTTTTTTGGATCGAAATATACCACGCTAAAAACCCTATTCTACCACTTAAAGCTTTCAATTCGGACATTGCATTTGTTTTCGCATGCACAGCAACGGGCTGGGCTTGCTTTGGTATATGGGTTAGTTTCCTGCAAAGAACAAAGGAGAAAGACGCTTACAACAAATATAGGTCTTTTACATCGGACAGGTTGCACTTATTGTTGGTGGTAATACTCCCCTACAAATGGCGGCATGGTTTATTCCAGTTATACCCTCTGGTTTGATCTCAGCTCTAGCAGTGGGCAAACTAGTTGGAAAGGTTCCTTCTTCATGGATCATGGTGGTGGGACAGGTCGCCTACACCGTTGGATCCATCATCGCAGCTACTAGACCCCCACATTCGATATATTGGACATACTACTTCTTTAGTGTCCTCATTATTACTATCGGCATGGATACCTCATTTCCCGCTGCTGCCATGCTCTTTTCAGGGGCGGTGTCTCAGCAATATCAGGGTATGGGGGCCAGTATAGTCATGACTATCGTCAACTATAGTATTTCGCTTGGTCTTGGCTTTGCTGGGACTATTGAAACCAACATTAACCACGGGGGTTTGACCCCAGCAGACAAGCTTCATGGTTATCGGAGTGCTTTATGGTTCTCCGTCGGTTTGGCGGGACTTGGTTTGGTCCTCAGCTTAATTTTTGTGGTCAAAGATCATCTTAGAAGCAAGTTTAAAGCATGAGGCGGAACGCGCTATAAATTGACAGAACACTTCCACAGAAGAGAGAAACTGGAGCTAGGCAAATATTTTCTGGCTAGCCACGAGATAAATCGTGTTGCTTTTCTTTTTTCATGTATTATAGAGGGGAAGAGAGACTTTCAGATGCTACGATAGTTGTATTTCAGTTGAGTTGGGGTGTAAGCCAAGCAACGGAGCTTTATACAGAGCGGTTGTCCTCCAAGGATTGTGGCGCACCTGCCAATCCACATTGCATATGGTATAGTCTAGTACTTTCAAGATTAAATAATAGAAATGCCGATATAGGCAAATTTCTCGCAATCCCTACGCGCTGAACTAACTTAAGGCGAAATATCCAGAAGCTATGGCTGGGAGGCCTAATCTTTGCACTCGAGCTCGGAGCATGTCATGCTACGTAATCTGAATCCATCGAGGAATTTAAAACCAAATTACCCACGCCGGAGCGGAATGGACCGTCGGAGGCGGACGGACGTGCATTCCAACGGTCCGAGACAATCCTTGACTCCAAATCGCAGCTCGGCAGATACGGTATACTGATGACAATTACTAAGATAACCGGTTCAGCAGGAAGAAAGAGCTCGATAACCGGTGAACTAGTAATCCTTATTACTGTTGTATACTTGGATGCCTTAGCTGAAACGAGGTATAAAATATCATATCTCGACTGGCTTTACATCTGCCGAACTCAGCTTCACGGTGTACGCCAAAATACAAATAATACTTTTCGAGATTCTTCCCGCACCTTTCTATACCAGCCCTTTTCTTGTCAATAGAACAGTATGGGCTCTGTCAAACCAGTTGTACCTCCCGGGGGGCTGGTTCTGGTAACTGGGGTCAACGGCTTTATCGGTTCGCACATTGCAAATGGTCTGCTTAGATTAAGCTATAGAGTGCGTGGCACAGTCCGCTCTGAAGAAAAAGCAGCTTGGATCAAGGAAGCGATTGCTCAACGCAATCCGTGGGCATTCTTTGAGGTAGCCATCGCCCCAGATGCGACCGCTGTAGGAGCTTGGAATGAAGTCGTGAAAGGTGTTGACGGCATTGCCCACGTCGCTGGTGATATGTCTTTCGGAGCTGACCCGAACAAAATCATTACACCAATGGTAAATTCCGTCCGAAGTCTGCTTGAGCTTGCGGCCAAGGAGCCATCAGTCAAGAGCTTCGTGTACACCAGCAGCAATCAAGCAATGCTAGACCGAACTTTTGACAAGGAGTTCACCATTGACAGAACATGGTGGAATGAAGAGGCCACTAAGAGGGCATGGCTTCCGGCTCCATACAACGCTGATCGCATCTGGGACGTTTACTCCGCTCTCAAGACCCAAACCGAGCAAGAGATCTGGAAGTTTAACCGGGATAAGAAGCCCAATTTCGTTATTAACTCTGTATTGCCGTGTTTTAATGTAGGTCCGATCATTCACCCAAAACAACCAGGCAGTACAGGTAAATGGGTGCTCGACTTCTGGAAGGACCCAGGCCACTTTGCGCCGCTGCAAGGTTTCGGTGCTTCGTATTTCGTTGATGTGGAAGATACTGCACTTTTGCATATTGCTGCTTTGACACAGGAGGGTGTGAAGGATGAGCGTTTGCTGGGTTTTGCTAGCCCGTTTAATTTCAATAGTTGGGTTGAGGTGTTTAGAAAATTGGACCCTAACAGGTCTTGGCCTGCAGAAGATCCGGCTCAGAAACATGACTTGAGCAAAGTTGATGACCACAGGGAATTGGAATTGTTGAAGTGTTTCGGACAGTCAGGCTGGACAAGCTTTTATGATAGCGTGAAGAAGAATGTAGAGAGCGCGTCTGGTTAATATATCCATATGGCTTGTAGTTCTAGAGAAAACATAACCGGAGTAATTGAACGATATTATTGGAAACATCAACATAGGGGCTGTTTGTACCACGTAACTAGATGCACCACACAACCCTTCATCTAGACTCTCGACTTAGATAGTGGAACATCTTATGATCAATGCCCTCGTATGGCTTCTACTCTCACTTGGGGTGATTTGAGCTAGCATTGCTAGTTTGTTAAGAAAAGTCTAGGTTCTAGGTACTCGTCCAAGGATAAAGTTCTAGCAGTTCCACCCGCTGGCCAATGGACTAGACCGTTTCTATGTTTAAAATGCCATATAATTTTATTGAATTCCGGGTAATTTTGACCTTTGGTTGACCAAACAATCCAGTATCCCCATTTATACAAAGTATGTTCCACTTCACCTACAGGGTTGGTAGTTAATTTTACTATGGGAGTGATGCTCCAAATCTCAGACGAGACCCCTTTACAAATACTATGAGTGATTAGAGCTCGACGTTGGGGATGTTCTCAAGTCTTTTGCTCTGAAGAAGGGCATTCCGTAATTCAGGCGCGATAGCGATGACACGGACGTAAATTTTTAGTGAGACTCGTTCTAGGGTGTCCATGGGTAGTCGTGCAACACGATTAAGACGCAGAAAGCGGGAGATATTGGTGTGTGTGGAGGAGTTTGAGACGCTCAAACCCAAAAGTACCGCTCATTTTTGTCGGCACCCCGCGACTTCCGACCAACGCTCGCTTTCAACTCAATCTCACTCACCGCTCGTGGGAGCAGTACTGCAATGTACAATGCGCAGGACAACAACGGGCATTTCCAAGGACGGCTTGGATGGGCGTTCTTATTCGGACAGGAATCCCGACGAGATACAGCTACTGCGCGTCCACCTTGACGCCCACCACAAGAGGGGAAACTGCACAAGAAAGGAGATCACCGGCGAGGAGGGAATCCAGACAGGGAGTCGAGTCGGCCGGGCCCACTCCCATTCTCACCAGATGAACCCCTCATCCCCCGGCCCAGAATCATGCATGCCATGACAGGCCCCTTGACGCTGTCGAATTAAGCTCAGCTTGATTTCTACAGCACCTTTGGCACGGTATGCCAATCAGTGGCTCGCGGGAACCATGGGAAGGCCCCAGGCTGCTCAAGCACGCCTACAGCACGCCCGCGCCGCCCAATAGCGGATAGCCCGGAGGCCCAGCGGAAGCTAACCACCGCCGCCGGCATGCTGGCTGGATCCCGTAGGCTCCCTGCACCGCTGCCATGCCCTCCCCAGACAGCCTCCCAGGGGCCCCGACATTGGCACCTTGACAGCCTGGATTCCTTGCTAATGGGTGTGGACAGTGCGAACAAGGAACACGCGGCGGGGGCATTTACCAATGGCGAAACTGTCCTCTGGCCCGGGTCGCATGGGAACATCCCATCAGTTAGCTGCCGGCTGCTGCGAACGAGCTGGGGCTGCCTGCAGATATTTATTTCCTCCCCATTTTCGGCCTTCCTCGACCCACGCGGCAGTTCTCCACGGCAGCATATGGGTCATCGTGCTTCCGCAACCGCCGGGTTCCCACGAGGCGCGGGGTTCGTCCGCGGCTGCATTGAGTAAATGTTTGCCCATCGGGAGGGAGGATGCATTAATTAATTCCACGGACTTATGTTTTATGAATTGGGCTATATAAATGGCATCGGGGTGCATAGCTGCTGCCATCTCCAGGTACATTTTGCCCAGGGCCTAGTTTAGGTGCAAAACACCGCAACTTGTTGTCATTATGTCTTCCCTCCGACTGCCATCAGTTGTGGCAGTTGCCGCTTTGCAGGCTGTCCTCGTGTTGCCAGTTGCGGCCTTGCCAGCGACGAGTGGGCACGGAAATGGTAACTTGCCGTGTGATGATAATATCCCGTTTCCAAACCTTCCAGGTGCCGAGATCTTGTCTATCCATGCTTTTCCCGTCACCAACTACAGCAATCTCGTCACCGACGACATCAATGGATTCTATGCCGAGGATGTGACCGGTCTTGACTTCTGCAACGTCACGGTTACTTACACGCATCTAGGCGAAGGCGACAACATCAATGCATACTACTGGCTACCACCCTCCTGGAACGGACGATTCATGGGGAACGGAGGCGGTGGTTTTGCAACTGGTGCCATTGAATCCACCTTGGCTCTTGCAGCTATTCGAGGGTACTCGGCCGGAGGAACAGATGGTGGTCATGTCAACAACACTCTCGATGCCTCAAGTTGGGCGGATGTTTCTCCCGGAAACGTCAACCTCTATCTCCTCGACGACTTCGCCTCCGTAGCACTCAACGACATGACAATTATCGGCAAGCAGCTGTCTCAGTCATTCTATGGCAAGGCGCCCAAGTACTCGTACTGGAACGGTTGTTCTACAGGAGGTCGTCAAGGGCTCATGATGGCGCAACGGTACCCCACGGCCTATGATGGCATTCTCGCAGGTGCTCCAGCTATCAACTGGGCCAAATTCATTATTGCGGAATATTGGCCCCAGTTCACCATGAATCAGCTTAACTACTATCCCACTGCATGTGAACTCGCAGCTATCCAGGCCGCTGCCATTAGCGCCTGCGATACTCTCGATGGCGTCAAGGACGGAATCATTTCTCGACCAGACCTGTGTCATTTCAATGCTAGTTCAGCCGTAGGCCAGACTTCGTCTTGTCCCGACGGAACTACGACAACTATCACTGCCAAGGGTGCTCAAGTAGCTGAAGCAACGTGGACCGGCCCCATTGCACCCAATGGAGACCACCTTTGGTGGGGTTTGATTCCCGGATCTCCATTTACTGGTCTCGCTGCTACTAGCTGCACTGGGGATGTCTGTACCTCTGCTCCTTTCGGTATCACCACCCAGTGGATTGACCTCTTTGTTGTGAAGAATGCAAGCTTCGATGTCACCAAACTTACTCTCCAACAATATACTGATCTTTTTCATGACTCCTTTGATCAATACGCCTCAATCATTGGTACCAGTGATGCAGATCTGGCTCAATTCAAGAGAGCAGGCGGCAAGATGATCACCTGGCACGGTCTCGCCGATGAGCTCATCTTCCCGAACGGAACTATTCACTACTACTCTCGGGTTGAGAAACTCTTTCCGGATGTCAGAGATTTCTACCGCTTCTATGAAGCTCCTGGGGTCAACCACTGCGGTGGGGGCTTGGGCGCTTACCCTGGTACAGCAGTTGACCAACTCGTTGACTGGGTTGAGAAAGGCGTAGCTCCAGATACGCTGAATGCAAAGGGGACGGGATTGAATGGACAGGCAACAAGCTTGAACTTGTGCCTCTACCCAGAACTGCCTATTTATCAAGGCGGGAATCCTAATTCAGCGAGCTCATACAAGTGTGGAAACGTTTAAGCACCGAAATAATCAGCTCGTTGCAAATAGTGATGGATAATTAATAAATTAACTAATTTGACATGATCAATTAACAATATTTGACGGTAGTAGAACAGATGGTCAAGGCGGTATTGTTACAGAGAACTGAGTCACATGCTCACATTTGCCACAATGCTTTGTTCAAGTCTGGTTGTGCGCAGCTGGAATGGGTTCCCAAGAGCTCCCTAGGCAGAACGCACCATAGTCGTTCTCAAGGCCTGTGAAGCCACCTTCTGAACGATTCCATCTTGATCAAATCCCACAACAAAAGCATCAGGAGAGAGCACGTTGTAACTAATGCTATCCACCTGGAACCAATAATCGTTAGACTCGTTCCATGGGTCTCCACCGTATGGAGCTCCGTTTTGAGATAAGGTGTCCATGTGAAATTTGTAATAAGTCAAGCCATCGGGGCCCTCGAACTTCAGCTCTGTTGGGTACAAGCGGAAGTCGTTGTAACCAGCATACAACTCGGTGGCCAGAAAATCAGTACTGTTACTGATCCACTTCTTGATCACGACACCAGGTCCACCGTCTACGGCTAGAGTAATAGAGGAGTTGCGGTCAGTAGACTTGAAGGTGCCTGTGAATGCGTCCTTGGCTTGATGTTTGGCGGCGGCCTCTGCAGCTTTATACTGAAGAGGACATATTAGTGAGTGCATGGATAAGTCATCTAGATCGATAATTTCCACATACAAATATATCAACGAGTGTGGCTCGCACTGGCTGCACTTGAAGATTTGGGTTATCACCTGCAGCCATAACGGTGATGCCAAGGTTGTAATCCGGCACAAGGCCGAACCAGGTGGAATATTGTGCAATGTCTCCGGATTTGCTATAAGTGTCCACGAGGCGACTGGTGTTAAGAATTGTATTAGATAGAATTGGGAGCCGGTGGATCTCCCAAGGCGCCTGGGGAAGGGATAAAAGTCAGCCCTCACATGCACAACATTCCAATCAGGGATTACACTTACCCCAACTGCCTCTTGCCACTGTGAAGTGAATGTTGTGGGTTTCATCCACCTTCGAGTAGCGACCGGTGATATCAACTTGTTGCTTAGGATTGCTTGGCCCCAAGTAATGAGATCCTTGGTGGAAGTATATTGTCCGCCAGCTCTGGGCCATTGTCAGATCTTCCATGGGCATGAAGAAAACAAAGTGAGGTTATTGCTTACGGATCTTGGACACCCCCGTCGATGCTCCATCCCGAATAGCTATCATTTCTAGGAATAATAGCATCCACGTTGTCGCCCGGTGGTGTTGTGGTAGTTGAGTTCATACCCAGAATTCGCGCAAAATCAAGCTGGCCCTGACTGATCGACTTGCCAGTAATGTTCTCATATGCAAATCCCAGAAGAATATAAGCCATATTGGAGTAGATGGGACTGGTGTAAGCGGGAAAGACTGGTGGATGGTTGATGACTTGAGTAAGAAACTCTGGAATTCTATAATTAACTTGGCTATCTATTCTACGGAAGGGAGCATGACTTACGCGCTTTTGTGCACTGAGGTTGCGGACCATACGCGCTACAGTTTATGATAGTACCATTCGGTAGAGGAGGAAATCCCAATAGAATATCTTCAGAAATGGGGAGTTGTACTGCCATATCGCCAATTGATACTTCGCCTGGAGTTAGCATCCACCGAAAGGGATATCGGAGTTTACCTACCATCTCGCCCAATACCTGATATTTGGGATGCAAGAGCACCAATGGTCACTTCGCTCCAATTCGTTTGCAAGAGAGGATTTTCATATCTCTGCGCAGCAGCTGCAAGTTCCGGCTGTAGCGGAAAGTACTTTTTAGGATATCTGTGTATCAAGTCCAGAATGGGAATCCGACATACAACGTATTTTGTAATTGGGTCCGTGAAGACTGAGTCTCCAATGTCCACCATCCAAGCATACATTACCAGGAGCTTTCCTAAGCTACCAGTTCGGTATATGGTGTTGTCCGTTAACTTTCCTCTTGTATAAGAACCCTTAAGTTCAGGTGCTTCGAAATGGAAGTCGAATAAAGGTTCGTTGCTTGTGAGATCAAATACAGAAGCAGAGAATGATGTGCCTCTGTTATCTATTGGGCCGTAGGTACTGTTTGCTGTTCGAATAATATTGTTTAGGACGGCTGTAGCTTGACTTTTTCCATCGTCCCATTCTTGGAAGTGTCTGTTTGCAGCCGGAAGGTAGATAGGGCCAAGTAAACTAAGGTCGATCGTTTGATCAAATGTCGAAGCCGAGGTCGATGCGATCAGGCCTGCCCAAAGCAGAGCAGCTGGCAAAAACATCACCGGTATTAATTAGATGCTAACAGTGATCGAGTTTAAGAAACCAATTTATTGTGTTTAAGCTGGAAGAAAGGGGTAGTAGAAGATAGCACTATGTGAAAAGGGTGGGTTCGATATGTGATGGAGGAATTCGAAGCGCTGATAGTTATAGCAAATACATCAGAGTAAGTTTGAGGAAGATCTCCCCGTTATTTTATACATTTTATGATATGCAGCGTCGCGTCATGGAGATCGTATCCTTGCGCGTCTCCATCGATTTGAGTACGTAAAGCTGTGTACTGGCCAGCGTCATTCCAAGTAAAAGCCATTGATGGGTTTGATGAGTTAATAGGTTACGCCTCGTAAATCAATTTACGTCGTATTGCCGCTTACTGATCGTCTGAAATGAGCCTTGGGACGTGCCCTCAATTCGCATTCTAGGCCTGTCGTTGGTCGGCTCGTATTTTTGTCATCCCCACGGACACGTGAATACCACGCCAATGTTCTTTCCATATTTAGCACCAAGATATAATATAAAAATTAATCTCGAGGTTGGCATTCATATATCCTGTGGATAAAAGTTAGAGGAGAATAGATACCGCCGTTTCGACCACGCGCTTACCACACATGGATACCTTCAGTTTGAGTCAAAGGAGGCCTGAATATTATGTACAGATGGTAAATCAATCTTTGCCTAGAGGTGCAGGACAACAATTATAGCGCCTCTGTAAACGACAATTTTTTAATGCAAGCTGGGCCAGCATCATGGTTCAGTTCATCTGATAATATTTAGACGATGTCCCATGACAACCGGGATCTTAAGCCTACGGAGCCTCACTGTATGAAACACCCTGATTATGAACGAGCTCGGCTCATCACGTTACGATGTCGCCTTCCTCGCGAAATCTTGCAATACTCATGAACCAGTATCATTGAGGGATCATCCAATCTATATCATACACCAAGTTCTTTAGAAAACTTTCTGTAGATTCTAACTCCCAAATTCACCAAAAACATGGGGGATGCCAGGGTATATATACGGCCTTGTCTTGACGCTCACATCCTGCAACTTGCCCAAAGAGGAGCAGCTGGCCAAAAAATTGCCGTATTATTAAACCTTACCAATTTGTTCGGCAAGTATTGAAAAGAAACTATGAAAAGAAAACATGGAAGGAGAGGCACTGGAAGAGAACACAGTATGAAAATCTAGATTCGATATGATGAAGGAAAACAAGAAACGCTAATGTTTATTGCCAAAAACAAAGAGAGAATAAATTGTAAGAGATATCTCTCATTGTTCTATACAGCTTATGATATGCAGCCTTGCATCGCAGAGGTCGCATGCTTGCGCGTCTCCATGCATTTGATTATGTAAAGGTGTGAACTGGCCAGCATAATTCCACTACCTCTAAGCCACATAGTTGATTGAGCTCGATAGGTCAAGGCTGCTAGAATGCCGTATAGGGAACCGCGATTTCTGGATCAGGCGGTAGTCAGTATGTGTTAGTCACAACAGAGGAGTGCTCAACAGCCGGACCGTGGCCATAGTCGGCCATCGCGATTGAAACTTTGGGCATCGACATTCTATTCACCGAGGGATAAATAAGAGGTGATTATAACAGGCAGTTTCATAAGTAGTGATGAAAACCAGAGGGTAAGCCTCTGGAAGAGATTAAAGTTGAGGCGAAGAGAGATCACGAAGCTCGCGCTTATGCCACACAACTTTGTGCCAATGAATAACAACTGAGCATAGCTTTGTTGCATTGTGGGCAGTAGAAGACATTCAAAATTTCTTTGAGGATGACTTGCGGACTCCAGGCGCAATTTGGTTTGATTAAAGTGATCACTGGCAATTGCTTAAAGATGACTTAAATTTTCCATTTGCAGTTTTAGTATTTTTGTCTCCTCCAGCAACTCCTACCTGTAGCGATACGCATTTTATAGGTTGCATGAGAATGGTTCGGACGAGGGAAGGATATGGCGATGGCTGTGAATCGTTGTTCCGCACACTCTTTCCGTCCAAGGCACATTGACTCCTTCGGCTTGGATTGGACGGATAAAGAGGCTAATAAGCACAATCAGACATCCCCGTCTCTCATTTTCTTGGATGCTGTTAATATATTTATCTATTTGAGCCACAGGAAATTTTGAAAAGCTGGGCACATTGATTTGCACATAGTTTGCAGTTAGAATTCCAGGTTACCTGAGGTGCCATCTTCACAACTGACCCACCACTCAATCATGACCGTACCAGCCCCAGTCCACCCTTTTGTGCTAGCTTCGACCCCGATTGTCACCCCAGCACCGTGGGGTCTACTGCCAAGATAGGGAGACACAGCTTCTTCAACATGTAATCAACAAGACCCGGGTTTTATCGGTTATCTGCCGTCCGGGGCAGGTTCATGTGCGTCATATGCTGGTCATGTGGGTGTTTTCTAATGTACTTAAACTACTGGTCTCTAGATTTGTGCGTGCCGTGCGTTGGAACAAGTTCTGTCTTCACAAGCAGCTCATGGAGAACTTGCTGTGTATCACCCACCTGTGTTTGGCCATCCACTTGCGTTACCTCTGTGTTACAATTTTCCGCCGGCTCTTTCTCATGGNTGCTTACTCCCAAATCCTTGAGATTTCCCTTGTGTTCTCATCTATTTGAATTTTTGCCAAACTTTTGTTTCACCCAGTCCGGATAACTGTATAACGGTGGTTGTATACGATTACATTGGAGATGCAACTCCGCTCTTTCAAATGTACGGTTGTCACCCTGACAGTATCTTAATAAACGTATACAGAACTACAACCTCATATTCGTGTAAAGTGTTAAATCTATTCTAAAATTCACCTGCTATATTAATAATGGACGTGTTATTAGCTGGTGTTGCCGATGCTGTTTCTACAACTACAACAACAACTAGTACAACTATCAGCGTTTCCTCCATGTAAAGTTAATGTATCTCCTCTACCTCCACTCAGACTACGACAAAATTTTCATCAAGTACTAACACTCAAAGCAGTAGAAATAAGTCAGTGGTACAGACACCAAGTAATATAGGTTCCGCCCGAATTCAAATGCAATCCTCATCTACCTCTCCTCAACCTGCAGCAAGCTCCTCAACACGGAGTCAAAGGGGCGCGTTACAGATATCAGACAAAATTGCCCTAGGTGTAGGGATAGGGATAGGAATACCTACAATTATCGTGGCTCTTCTGGTTTGGCTGTTCCCGAGATATAAACGCCATCGTGATCAATAAGGTTCTAAGATCATTATTTGGACTGGGGATCACCCTGTTCGTCAATGCCCTGGCTATCCAGTTTAGGCGATAGTTATTCACCAGTGAAACAGTCAGGACGATGGGCTGGACTCATATCTACCTGATAATACCGTTTATGATTCTGCCTTAGATATTGTTACCACTTGGTGTCATCTCGCATGCTTTGTTACTAAATTGTAGTGAGTCAATGGAACAAAACTGCACTGGGTTGTCTATAGTAGACGTTCAGCACCATGGGGCGCTCGACACATATACCGCCGGCTTTCTTCGAGATACCCTCTGTTATCTTGTTCGTCGAAACGGTTGAGTCATCCTATCAGACGGGAGACGGAGCAGGCTAACAGATTTCTCGCGCAGGAGGAAATGAACTTGTGGCTTCTGGACTCCAAGACCATCGGTCCGCGATTTAACCGCGCATCAAGAGGTTTTACAATTCACAAATGAGAGGTCATATCTTCGGCTTAAACGGGGTTTCTTGCCTACATGCCTCTCCAGCTTCCTCAAACAAAACCAAGAGCGCGGTGTACACAAACTTCCTGTGTATTTGCAAGGCAGCTCCTAAGCCGTACACAATCAATACTAGAATAATAACTTACTGGCCGGAATGATGCTACCTCGACTAGATAGATTCAGTTGACAAGCTATATATGTTTAAACCAGAAGGCAGATCTTACTCAGGGTTGTAATAGCGGCAATAGTTATTGGAGCTCTGAGAACCTCCAAATGCACTTTAACAGCATCATAGATACTCGAGCAGGCAGATACGGAGAACAAGGGGTCAATGAAACCTGTAACGGATCCCTAGGCGGAGCCAGAGTGGAATCTAAGACTTCAAAATTCTATCTGGCTATAAGAAGAATAAAAGCCTATATAAGTTGAAGGTCATTCGCCAAATCAAGACTGGTATTGTTGAACCTGAGGATCTGTCGAATTACATGTAACCCGGTCAAATTCGCTCAGCCAGGTCAGCATAATCTGCTTATAGCTAAGCACACCTCCTTAAGCACAATATATTCATGCTCCTTTTATTTGAAGTGCTACTATTCGTCTTAATTAAATTCTCCGCTTTGGCCCTTTTCTGAAGTTGATCAATTCCCTGCTGGAATATACTTAATCCATCCCTCATTCATTATATCGCATTATCGGCACCTTCTTTTGGTTGTTACCATCACCAAATAGGGATAACTATTTATAGCAATCTGAGGATCCAATAAAGCAATGTTTACTCCCAAATATTACTACATACATTGCTAACAGCCTGCAAAAGCAGTATGTTATATGGAAAGTGTATGCTCGCTCCCGGGACGAAATAACAACGTGATGGAAATCAAGCAATATGGACAGAGTAATATAATTTAATTTTTTTGTCACCTTATCTTTCCTACGTCTTCCTTCTTTTATAATAGCTCGAAACATACCACCAAACACTGTGTCTTTTTCCACAGGAACCTATTACAATTGCTCTAACACATTACTAATTTATTGTTTTGTGAGCCGTCGTTAGGATTTGCATCAACGACACCAAATATTTTTATCTTGATAAAATAAAATTTAATAGCATTCTTGATGATGGTTTAACTTTGAATACGAGTCGATTATAAATGCATCAAACTTTTCCGTTGGTAAATCGTCCAAAGTAACTTACAGACAGGAACATATGTTAAAATACAAAGTTAATATTATCTCCCCTCTCCTTGCTCTTCTCTCCGCTTCTCTCTGACGTAGATTAATTCATTTCATCTCTGTTGCCATTGATCTACTTTTTCCTCAGCAATTTTGATTTCCGCTTCAACATTCGAAAAGTCGCTGACTTCGTCTTCCACAGCTTCCGTATTCGGTATAGTTCCCTCACTGCTCTTAGTATCACTACTGGCAAGTGTGCTCGTGTCCGTGATTTCGTCACTGCTCCGTGATTCCCAACTAATAGCACATCGAGATTGCTCTGTATCATCTTGTGGAAACAAGCTCTGGTAACCTTTCGCTTGCCGTTGCCATACAATGTAGGCACTTCTGTGCTCGCCAAGCTCCACATAACATTCTTCCAACTTTTGAAGTGCAAGCGCGTCCCTCCCATCCTCAATCTCATTGTCCAAGAAGTCTTTCAAATGAGAGATCGCCTTTCTATAACGTTTCCTCTTCATTTCAATATTTGCCAAAACTTGATGCAGGTCTTTCTGCTTAGTTTGCAATTTCTTTTCTAATATTCCTCCGGCATTCTTTCGTTGCTCAATGCGAACAAGCATGTCTTGTGCTACCACCTCTGCCTCATCTGCCATTGTCGGATGAGATTGTAGCACATAGAGCATAGTTCCAAGAAGATCAAGAGTATAATCGCCACCAATACCATGTTCCTGTTCCACATACTCAACTTTCCCTCTAATATTATTCACAACAGCCTTTGTTTCATTAATTGAACTGCCGTCGAGATATACCACAAAGTCTCCCCAAAGGGAAAGTGTGGTAAGATTTTCGGGTCCTAATTGTACCTTTGTGTGCTCAATGCAACTTTTGTAGGCTCGAATTACCACTTGTTCGAGGTGAGTTGGATCTATTGTCGCCGTATTCTCTAGTTCCCAAAGGTTAAGGAGTGCCTCCACAAACGGGTAATTTTGGCTTCCAGGACTGAATCGACCTTTTGCCAGCTGTAGAGCATGTAAAATAAAGCTTTTAGCCAATTGCCGATGTTTTGTTCTTATCATACGTAGATATGATCCCCAGATTACCGGTAAAGAGAACAGTCCACAGTCAGCGACAACCTTCTCTAACGCGATAAATGCTTTCCTTATGCCCTTGAATCCAATATTAGGCTTCAAATGTGTGCAGTTTCGAAGCCCCATAGCTACATCCACAAGGAGGTCGTCGTATTCATCTTCTTCGATTACATCAAGCTTCGAAACTTTCCATTTCTGCTGGAAGATGGAACTGAGAAAAAGGTTCCTAACGTTGTCGAGAAGACTATTGAACTTTTTATCAGGGAAACTCGAGCTGATAGAGGTTGATATTCGCGGGTTGGGGGGGCCTAGCATGATGATAGTCCTATTACTGCTATGTGTCTCTGAAACAGGTCCTCCTCCGCCACCAGCTGTTGCATGGCCTTCGGATTTTCGGTACTTTTTCCAGCCCCAGCTCTTGAACCTTCGTTTGTACATAGCCTGACTGATTGATAATTAGCAGATCGATTTGTAAATAAGAGGGGGAGGAAGATTAACGAGGCATTGAAATTTTGATCGCTCATTAGTTTTCTTACAACTGAGAGATCCAGTTTGTTCAGCATATAGTAATAGTATATTTCTTTTTTGCGTTGTTTCCACTCCTCTTTATTCGAGCCCGTATCGTTCATAGCTCGTCTCTGTGTACCAAGACTGCAGTAAGTTGTCAAGCTGCTGTTATGGCATAGAGATTGTGAGGCTTGATCTTCAGGCGGCATCTTTGCGGCTTGTGTAATTTAGGTGGTAGAATTGCTATCGAGAAGATAGGGTTGTGGTAATTTGTAAGTCTTTTTTCGGAATCCCAAAGACTTCCAATGTTTGGGTCCGCTCCGTCTTTTTACAAAGCGCTCAAAGCCGGGATGGGACCACGAGGTGTATGGATAGAGGCAGAGATTCCTTTGTTGAAGACGTACGTGTTTGTAAACGAGAAGGATGAAACGGGCTCCCATGCCTAGGTAAGGCTTCGTCGGGATGATTATAAGTACTAGGAAATGTAGGTTTGACAATAGTAGCGTGATATAGAGTAGGAAGTCCTTTTAAAGTATGATGGGACGATCTTTTTGAGGGGGAAGCGAGAGCTGGAGCATAGGGGAGTAGTAGTCTTTTGGCTTGTGGCTTGAAGGAGGCAGTTGTTCACTAGAGGGCCGAGCAAACTTCAGCTTCGTGCTTCGACCTATGATGCCTCAAGTAGCAGCAACTGCCGGTCTAGGAGGTGCCTGAGCGGCAGGAACGACTAGCGGGCAGGAGAAACGACCTACGTCGAAGTGTGGGTGGAGTGCGTCTGGTTGTCTTGAGGACACCAGACCACGGACCACTAAGAACGGCGAGAACCAGTTCCCATATTCTGCCTTGGGCAACTGGCTATGAAAGAACTCAACTATGGAGGTCGGCGGCGCCAGTCGCGTGTGAACAACTGTACGTTTCATGCAAGACCACATCCTTGATGACGAACACCATGGTGCGCGGCGTTTCTGCCTAGCAATAAAAGCTAACAGATGCCTTTAGCCCATACGGGACACCGACAACAAGCTGGCCAAGTACGATTTCGACGCCGCTCAATCCATACCCGAAAGCACTACAGTTCTCGCTGCTGCTGCTGCTGCACATGGTCCAGGAACTCATGCTGTTGGCACTGCCGAAAGTACGGTCCACTAGTATAACATCGCGATACGGCATCGGGAGGCACGCAGCGCGACCGCACTAGCACAGTACTTCCAACCTCTACGAGAGACGTTATTCTTGTGAGTCATGGTACACTGTTGAGATGATGATTCTGAATATGAGAGGGGGCTCATTCATTGTTTTTGGCTTTGTATGTGAGCCGTTTTGTCGCCGCCTCGGTTTCCCGCGCACCAGGCGAACAGTCTGGAATTTACCTCCCCGAGCCCACACCCACCTACACGCCCTCCTGGTCCGACTCAGAGTGCCAGCGCACAGCGCCTCTTGGTAACGACGACGCCCAGGCGTGTGTGTACACCCGCTTCCGGGGATTCTCCACTTGATGTTGACCCCATGCAGCAATATCAAATTCTAGGTTAATTGTCATCGAGTCCTCTCTTAACCTGATCACCCTTAATTGGCAAGGTGAAAACCTGCACCTTATTCTAGCTAGGCATTGACTACGTTGCAATATTTGGCACTTGAGTTGAATTGTTGTGGTGTACTGAAAGGGATAAGGGAGCAATGAGTCTTGGCGAGCCCAACGTCCTGCGGAGCTGCCAACTTGATCGACTCTCGCTCATACTGCGCCGTCTGCCTCGTCTGCCTCGTCTGCCTGGGCCTCAATTGACTGCAAAAGGCACATCCTGTTTCAAGTTGTGGGGTTGGCTCTCAGAGATGGTGTCGCCTGCCCTTGATCCTAAGAGGCAGACCTGAGATTTGTCGATACCAGACTTTGAATGTCGCCTGATAACCCCGTGTAATAATCGTCAGGCCTCAGGAACGCGCATTGCCCGACTTTTAGTCGCATTCGCTCCTAGTCGGTGGAAGCAAAGTGTGGTCACTCGCAATTTAGTATGGGAAGCACATACAAATTATGGATTCCTCAATTTTCGCTTAGAATATACCCATAGAAACTGAGCTATTTGAACCATTATAACTTGAAATCCAAATTATTAACATAATATTTAAAATTTAATATTAATTCCAAGATTATAACTTAATAAATTAAATTAATTATATATTTATCTAATTAAAATATGAAAAACACCCATAAATTCACTTGAAATGTGGGATTTGAAGAACGACCACACTTTGCTTCCACCGACTAGGAGCGAATGCGACTAAAAGTCGGGCAATGCGCGTGCCTGAGGCCGACGATTACATCCCAGCTATCAAGGACGGAGAAAGGATACTTGTTCTCCGGGGCTAAGCGATAAATCATCGACATGACCACAAACTCAAATGCTTAAAAGTCTCATGCAAAGTTCACTTTTCCTCAGTGATGTAAGTTCTACGTATCTAGCCATCACCATGAGTGGCAAAGAGTAGCGGCAAAGGTGACTGTCCACACTTCAATGGTCGGCAGACCTTGTTCGCAACCTGGTGGCCATCACGTGCCGTGATGCTGCCGAGTCTGGAACTGTAGCCATAATTCTCTAAGTGATATTCCACTGCCAATTTCCGTTCATTGTATCTTTGCTGCTCACGCCCTGCGACGATGCTCTCCTAGGTAAGAGGAGATAATGTGGGCAGATGGGTCTTCAGTCGCGGCTCCGGAGTAGCTTTGAAGCGGCGCTCCTAATCTGGGGTAGAGATAAAGTACCTCCTGTGGTTGCCGCTTTCCGAGATGCCCATTTGAACTCTCTGAGATGTCAATGCTTTGTACAAATAGAGACTTCGGTGAAAACTACACGTATCTATTCTTTTGATCCTGGTTGCTACCCCAGCGAACAATTCCACGTGCGAAGGGCGTATCTGTCATCGGGCATGTCAGACCTTGTGCACAAGCGGCTAGACCTCGAACGGCTGTTTTGCGGTCGCTAAAGGTGTCTAACTTTCAAGGATAAAGGATAGCGGGTCGGTCACCTCCAGTTGGCTTTGGCAAGAAAAGGCCAAAGGTCTTGTTGGGGGTTCCCTAACCCATCTGGAAGACGTTGGCTGTCGAGTTGCAGCGCGGTTAGTTGTGCTCTAGCAAGAATTTTAAAACTATGCACTTTGGGGTTCCGTCCGTCATGTCGTACTACAATAAAAATCTACCATCACTTGCTTCTCCACCTGCTAAATCATCGCAGCAATACTAATGTGGAGTATCCTCTCTCCATGTCACACCATAGTTGGAGGGAGGTAATAGCACAGTCACCAGGCCAGTTCCCTTTTGTTTGTCAATATTTTATTACATAACTACATGTTCAACTCATTAGCGTGAAGTGTACGAGCGTTACACTCTGCTTCATCAAGGTTTGGGGCGGCGAGCTATCTGATATGTCCAGCACTCTAATACCCGCTCGTTAACGTTTTGGGATCCCATATCTGCCTCTAGGAAGTACAGAAGTCAGCAGAGTGATGTAGTTAATACGGTTTTTTCCTTCAATTTCCTAGTATAGACAATCAGTCTTCATCCTGTATTCACTCTAAACTTAAAAAGCTGTTCGTTGCACTCACCTCGACCTGTCCCTCAATACCGACAATACCAAGATCAGGTAAATTACCTCCCTTATAACTTTTATACATTGTTTCTGTCCTGCCCAGACTGACTTCTTTTCCATCATTAAAATACGCCTAGATAATGAGTTATCTTAGTGAGCTTTTCCATCAAAACGCGAGAAGAACAGGACCGACGTACAGTTATTCCTTTAATCAAGGTAGGAGCGGCGGACCTGGCAGCAGGCCCAGGTCGTCTATGATAATATGGTGGATCATTGTCAGGATAGAAAGCGAGCCCAGCGAGCCAATTTTCTGTCTCGATTTTAACGACCTGCTTTGATACTGCTCCAGTTGTGTCATCTTTTCCAAACAACCTTCTCTGAATACTTGGCGATACAGATATTCCCACGAGTGTTCCCTCGGCATCCCAGAACGTTTCCAATACATTTTCCTGCGTAAACGCTTCGTCCCACGAACGCAGCCAAAATGTCGTTTCAATGTGTGCAGATTCCGAAATGGGGGAAGTTATCAACGCGCGTTGCCGTCCGTAAGCAAATTGGCGCATATTTCTATCATATCCCACTTCTGGGTTATCTCTGTTTGGGAGTCGGGCCAGATAGATGTCGGCAATCTGGCCACAGATATCCCAAATACGCCGGCGATTTGCAATTGCCATAAGAGGACCTCTCATATTCCATCTGGGTGTGGTTTCTTCATTTACCCGAAGGAAGAATCGGGCTAAGTCCTTGCCGTTTAATCTCTCAGGCTGATTCAGCAGACTCATGCCTTCGTAAAACCAGCCCGTTGTGTGTTTGATGTGTAACTTCCAGAAGCTGGAACTATGGGAGAGGAACAAGCGGATGTAACTCGAGGCGAGTATGAGGTTTGCGATGGATTCTAAAGGTAAAGAACAAAAGGCCATACATATAATGTCGGGAGGGAGTCTCTGGAATATGTCGCATGTGACTTGCTGTTTAAGTCGGCGAGGAGAGGATCGAAGCTCGAAATCAGCGTTCGCGAGATTAGCTTCGACTGAATATATTAAATGCGGCGTCGATGTTGGGTTGCTGACAAAAATCTCATCCCCTTTGTTCGATGACCACCACTGCTCATCTTTTGAACATGGTATTCCATAGTTTAGGGTCAGACGGCGGCAGCAGAATGTCGTTAATTCGTGGAGGGTCTGGTACAAGACATCTTTATCGACACAGGTATGATCACAAGTTCCGACCAAATGAGTGACGAAAAGCTCATAACATGGCCAGTGAAAAGGGAAGACGGGTAGAGGTTCATCACTCGTACCATTCGAGAAACAGCGGGCTTCTGGTAGATGTTTAAAATTTGGATCGGTGCCAGGTTCCACATCAACGTAGCTACAGTCGAGATAGCTGCCCGGTCCGGAAATATAGCATCTAGAATGTCAGCTGAAACGGTTGCGCAAAAGCCATATCCAGAGCCTACTTTTTTGGACCGCGAGCACTTTCATTATATCCAAGAACATGGAGAGTTTCAGTCCACTGGATTTCCTCTTCAGTGATAACGTCTGGATCGTAACCCGTATTATTGTCCTGATATTCCTCTTTATTCCCTTCATCTGTATCCTTTTGCTCTATGCTTTCTTTCTCTTTGTCTTCCTCCTTTCGCGCTTCACATCTTCCGTCTTGCTCTTGCTCTTGCTCTTGCTCCATGACTGAACGATCTCTCACCCAGGCACCGGTAAATGGGCCGCCGCATATGACACAGGCGCAGTCCCAACCCATAATTTGAAAGGATAAAAAGATGAGCAGCTATGCTAGCTTAGAAAACAGAATTTTGAAGGTGACCGCTCATCAGGTGTTAATAGTTAAGGAGAAATGACAATTTGGATTTCTGTTTTGCTATCTGGTACCCAAAGCTCGGAGCTACTCAGTCGTGACGCGAATACACGCTAAAATCAGTGAATCACTAATTAGTTGGCACGTCAATCGTTACCAGGCAAAACCAGGTACCGAAGTTACGTCAGAGATTCTTCTTCATGACTATTGAGATAATCTTGAGATATTAGCATTCAATAACTGCGTTAGAAGCTTTTCCGGTTGAGGAGCGGCGAAAATGCAATATTATGAGGAGAATCGATAGAATTCAACCAGTTCAAATAGATTTGATTAACACAAGACTAAATTAGTTCACATGTGAATTGTAGTTATAACAAGCTTCGGAAACCCGATTCCCCTGATAATTCCTCAGTTGTCGCTGAAGACCAAAGCCCGCACCTCAATACTCTCTCTTGATTCCTCATTTTCTCTCTCCGCATCCACAAATGCAGTGTGTGGTATTCTCCTCGCCCTTCCATCGGTCTTGGAGTCAAAGCACTTGATGAGCAGGACTTCGGAGGGAGTCTGCTCATTCAGATAGTGCCACTTATGCTGTGGGGAGTACTTCACTGAGTACGTCTCGCCCTCACGGTCAGGGTAGATAAGTCCAATAGGAACGAGCTCTTCGTCATTCACCGAGTGGGCGTCGGCAACGGTCAGGGGATCCTTACGGATGGTCTTGATAGGTCGCCATACGTTGATGATCTGGTATCGGCCCTGGAGTAGCTTCTCAGCTTCCTCTGGAAGATGATGTGATACGCGTTCGCGGCCGGCGCGGTAGGACTGATCGATGTGAACTCGTTGGACGGGACCTCGAAGGTTTCGGTTGTCCTCATTGGGATTAACTCGTCGAATTGTGTGGTCGAAGATAAAGACCTTGTGAGCTCCGACACTGAATTATGTTAGTTACTTTGATTTATTTTTAATATCTTACATCGTGATTGGCAGCGAGCTGTTTTGACTAGAGAACTAGAACTCAATGATCGGATAGAATATAGTAAACACTTACGCCTTCTTCAAGATATCCTCAACCTCTGGGTAGTAAACTTCTTTAATATGCGCATCATCGACAAAGTCCTTCTCCTTACTCTCGTGGTTGACGACCTGGAAACCGGTCGTGTCTAAGCTGTACTGGGATTCAGAGTCTCGGATATCGTGGACGGTGACGGGATGCGGATCGGTAGGTCTGAAATACGTCTCTGGGCGGCCGACATAGGAGGGCTTTGGTGGAGAGCCATCTGCGTTTGGAAGGAAATAATTGAGAGTTGTATTCACGTTGCGAGGAGTGTAGGTTGATGTCTGTTGACGAGGGGCAATGGTAGGGATGGACTGCTCATGCGGGGCAGCAAATGGATCAAAGGGCTTTTGGGTTGTTGCGGCGGCCATTTTAGAATCTGTCTCCTTACAAAGGTGCCTTTTTGGAAGAGCCTGGATGAGAATATCAAGTACTGGTACAATGAAGGCTTTGGATAGAAATCACTAGTTATACAGCTAAAGACGTGAATCTGAGCATGGTCTATGGCTATATTATATTCAGCAGATAAATAGTTGTATTTCAAAGCAATGGTGTGACGATGATTACCAATTGAAGTCAGGTGCCATGGCGCAAGTGATGTTGCGAATTACGTGACGGTCTTGCTTCTTTACTTCTACACTCGTCTTCTGCCATATCAGCGAGCAGAAAGTCGATGGCGTTAGCAGTGACGGGCTGATGCGGGGTAATCGCTGCTTGCGCCCTGCCTTGACAAACGGTCGGGACCTAATGCCGAGATATATGTTTTCAAATAACTAATCTTACCCGTCAGCCTAGGCTACTTATCAAAAGTTGCGGGTTAAAATTACTGTTCGCTATCCTACAGTCTAGTCAATAAGTTCTATCAAAAATCCGAAATACCGGTTCCTTCGCCTATCATAACCGTATACCATATCCCAGTTCATTCCTTCGTAATATCTCTTTCCTAGAACCCCACCGTGTCGTCTATATCAGAGGAAACATCCCAAAAATGCTTGAAGCAATTACTACGCTCGAGCTCTTAAAATGTACAGTGGTTACTTTGTCCGGATGCGGACTAATTTGGTAATCGTGGTCCCGTCCTCCAGCACAGCTTCCTCTTCCTCAATAGTATAGTCATACCATTTTGGTAGTACCACAAACCAGATGTACCAATAGAGTACGGCAGATACAATCCTAGAATTATTGTAACGTTAGAAATGTACCTTTGACGCTTCCGCCCAGTAGTCGCTCAGATAAACTTACAGTGCAATTCCAACTATGGCATAGGTGGCATAGAAAAAGCTCACGTCGCCCTTTCCGCCAGCAGGCCGGACAAAGGGCGCGAATATCAGTGCCACCGATATCACAATTCGTAGCCACACAGCCGGCAGCCACGCTTTGAAAGGCCGATTCAAGTCTGGACGCCGCTTTCTGAGGAGGAGCAGCCCGATCGATATTGCTAATGTTGCGAACTGCCCTGGATAGCCCTCGACATCAAGAATGAATGCGTAGACATCACCAGGGGGAGGCAGGACAATAACCAGGAATGACGGAATATAATGGACTATAAGCCCCCCTAGTGGCGTACCAAACGGCCGAGAAGAGGAGAGAAGACTTGCCCAAGGGAGAAAGCCTTGGCGGGCGACCTCTTGATTCACTCTGGCCTGTAACGTGTCAAAGTCAGTGCATGATCTCTTAATAGAGCAGATCCAGAAAAGGAAAGGCTCACCAGTGCAAAAGTAACGACCATCACATTTCCTGCGGCAGACACTGCGATTGCAAGTGGCAAGACAGACCTTCCAAAATGAGGCCCAAAAACTCTCTCAAAGAACAACCCAGCTATTAATTCCTTGCTCGCTTTGATATCCTCCATCGGTACCACCATAAAGTATGCAATATTAATCAGGAGATAGAGGATGCCCACGGTAATCAAGGCGATCGGCGCGACTGACCGAAGGGTCTTCACGGGATTTTTCACTTCGTTCAGCACGTTGTTGACGTTGGCCAGCCCCGCGTAGGCGTAAAACACCTTGAACAAGGCAGGTGCAATCACCCCCCAGCTCCAGACCGAATCCTTCCATAACTCGTCCCACTCCAGCACTTTGAGCCCGGGAGAATCGCCGTACGCGCTGCCAGGCTGGAATATAACCACGTAGAGACCTGCGAAAGCCATGCAGGTGATGATGAAAACCTTCGCCCACCCAAGCACATCCTGCACGTAGATGCCCGTCCTCAGCGAGACGCCATGCATGATGGTAATGGCCGTCAACAACCCAACCGCCAGTGTCTTTTGTTGCCACTCGGTCCCTTCAACTCCCAGGGCGAAGAGCACGTATCGGCCAAAAACGATGCAGTTGCTGGCCGTGAATCCCAGCAGCACCGCCGAGGCCGCGACCAGCGTGCTGGCAAGAAACCGCGGATGTTGGTATGTGAATTCGAGGTAGACCTTGTCGCCGCCGGATCTGGGCAGCATGCAGCCGTATTCCAGGGAGATCGCCAGCGAGCAACCTGCGAGTACGGCGCCGACGACCCAGAGCACTAGGCTGATGCCGACGGATCCCACGGACGAGGTGATGCTCCCAGGCGTGGCAAAGATGCCCGACCCGATCACTCGCGACATGATGAGAATGTAAGCTCCATTCCATCCGAGGTTGCGTCCGACGGTTGCTGTCTCGGGGAGGACGTCGTCTTCGGTACGTCTCGAGACGTGGTGCGCAGCGCTGGGTTGCACGCCGCCGTTGGGCGGGAGCAACGGCTCCGACTCTACATCAGTCATTTCGGGCGGATGGTCGTGTAGGGAGACTTGTGATGGAGAGGTCTTGATATGGGACAGAGGTATGTCCATGATAGCTGGTTTGTGCGTCGCGTCATGTTTCACAGTCCGTCGCGGGATTTGTAAGATGACCTCGCACGCAATCTGGCGATAAATGACGAGAGCGTCGGTGACGAGAGGCTTTGCGATGTTGACTATTATTGTCGTGATATTTCGCCATGTGGATTTTGCCCATATTTAAATAATTGATGAGTGATAGCTATACCCCGGATTACTATTCAAGCCCTCTTTCGCGATGTCCCGACCTCAGCATAACCCACTGGGCTCAGTTTTCCCATTTCCAACGATACTGAGGCTTCTACGGCTGCTGGCTATCGGTATTGCGATAAGCAGTCCGTAGCTAGCGAGGCCCCTGACTGAGCACGCTCCACAGCGGCAACCGGGTGCGATAAAGGCCGCCGTGGGAAAGCTTGAGACCTGAAGCTAAGCCCTGTTTGTGGAGCTCCGTGACGGGCACGATAACAGGTGATTTCCTCTTTCGGCTGTAACCGAGGTGACTCCACCGCAACCATTATCAGTTGAGGATGGTATACGCATCCACAGATATTTAGAAATACATAGCCTTCGCGCAATATGTGCGAGCCTCGGGCGTCTTGCCAAGTCCCTCCCATATTTCTTAATGACTGGAGCCAGAGGTTATCACGGGACCAGGCTCCAGCTGAACCCTCTCGTTCCTAGTGGCGCTCTCAGCCCCAATGGAGCGCACCTGTGACGCAGTGATCCAGCGACTTGGCAGCATGGAAAAAGGCCATAATGGCCATCAACTCTAGATGGAGAGGAAAGAGCGATATCTGTCTATCTCAAAGAATATTATCTGATCGCTTTTATCATCACTTCCCCTCTTAGCTGTGTGCAACACGTAAATACGTGGATTGCGATAGCTTCTCGACCAAGTTTGTTCGATAGGCTGGGAACAATCACGCTGGGTGGTAGAAGCAGTGTCGATTTCACTCTCCTCACAGCCTCCTACTACTCTGCCCACGCGCTGCAGGCATCTACTCTTCTTCCTAGAGATGGATATATACGGAAAACGAACCATGCGAAAATTGTTCTTGCTCCTGTTAACGGCATGGGTTGTCACATTTGGGATCTGCAGCGTAGCCTTGTATTGCATCCTTAGGGTACGCGAAGCACTCGCGCGGTGCCGGCCCGGAGAACCCCAGAACAAATCCGTATTGCTCTGCTAACCTTTTTCATGCAGTTATGGATCCACCCAACAGATGATGGGGCAAATCTGGCCGTCATATTTCCCCTGTCTGCATATGGTCCAGCCATCAAGATTACAATAACTCTACTCCTAAACATTCTTTCGACTGTCCTCCTCTTCATTAGCTATACTTTCCAAGTAGCCATCATCACGCCGACGGAAGCTGCTCTTGTTGCGAATATCGGCAGTTTCAATACCATCTGCGTCAACAATATCCACGCCCCTAAATCTGCAGATCTGCCCAGTGGCAGGCGCTGGGGCTGGTACATCCTCGTTTTTACCTCCCTCTTACTTCATGGAGTATTCAACGACATTATCGGCATCTCTAATAGGTATTGTGCCGTCCCGGAGCCTCCTAGTTTCTATAGCGGGTATCACAACTCGTTGTCAGATATTGCCAGATGCAGAGCAGACCTGAGCTTGCGAGTTATTCCACTAATCATTACGGGAGGGCTATTATTGCTAAAGTCATTCACCATGTGGTATGCCTACGCAAAGCACAAGCAACTTCTAGCTCGTCAGCCAGTTGTGGAGTCCTTACGCGATGCAATTGTTGCGATGAACCAGAGAGATCAAAGGAACGAGCAAGGTTTGTTGCATGTCACAGCGAAGAAACAAACCACCAATGCTTCTGGAGTTGTTCAAACTAGTAGCTGGGAACAACCGTCTATATTTGCACTTGACAAGAGCCTTGCTTGGTACACTGGTGTGACTGGCTTGGGTTCAGGTCTTGGTGCCTTGGGTGTGAGCGTCTGGATGCTTGCGGTTTTCAACAATCACCCCCCTATCAATCACGCTCCGGTTTCCATAGTGCTACCCGCCTTCGAAGTCAATGGCTTTTCCGACTCAGTCCCCATTGCTGCATACTTTGGCACCGCTGCAACGGCAGCAGCACCGCAAGTTATGCTTGCTTTCGTTACATTATTAGGTGTGTCAATTTTGGAGACATTTTACCTTAATAAAGCTTGGGTATCTATCGAGCGCGGAGCCAAGCTTTCATCTCTTCGAGAGCATTTTACTTTCTGGAAGCCAAGAAGCCTTCCAAGTGCCGGTCATCGCGGGCGTGTAGGCCTATTCGCTATAATAATCCTCCCTACGCTTGGCCATTTCATGGCTGGTCTCGCTCTCATTTCTCAGGAGGTCTTCTGTGAAACACTGGCGTATTCCAGCAGCTATTGCTCGCAACAGCAGACCGGAACGGATATTATGAATTCTGGATATGATCTCAGCCTGATGTGGACGTCCTATAAACTGGCTATCAATCAGATATTTCTTTTACTTACAGGAATATTGTTCGTCAGCATCACGAGCATAATATTATGGATTGGTAATACGAAACCGCTACAGGAGATGCCACCGTTTTACGGCAAGCCTGAGACTATAGCCCTAGCAATTCAGGAGAGGATTGAACCGTTGAACGACAAAACGAAGCTACGTTGGAAAGTTCATAATGGCTACTCTCAGCTTAAGGGGTTTTCCAAATAAGATAACGTATACATAGAACACGCCTAGCGCGTGGGAGCTGTCATGACTTGTTATTTCACTAGGTATCCTTCTAGCACACCTAGGATGTTTCTTAGGCACATATTACGGAATGGTGCCGTACACATCCACAGCTATGTAGAAATATATCTTGTTAAAAATGACTAAAATTCCAGCATGACCCAATATGTCCTTTACTATATATAAGATTACTTTCCCTTAGGGTTGCCCCTCTGTTCAATGATTGAAAGCAGACCTTGTGCAATATTTTTAGCGCCCTTCATCAACTCACCAACGTTTTCCCCTGGTTGCAAGGCAACGAACTCCTTCCTATCAAACATATCTTTCAACAGCTGCCAGGCATGAGGCATTCCAGGTGCTGTCTCAAGGACAACCCGCGCACCTTGCAACTCAGCGTTCTGCTTGAATGAGATGATATCGTCGACAAACAAATCATGTAGTCCCACTTGAATCCACGTAAAGGAGGGTAGAATGTCTTTCCAAGTGTAGTCCCCTTGCATTGGCGCCGCAAAGTTTAGGAAATGGGGCAAGTGGCTGCGACGATGCGGAGGAAATGCAATGTCCACACAAGTGTCGAGCATGCTTTTATTTAGAATATCGTAGTTTTTGTTTCTCTCAAAAGAGACTCCAGAGTTCGTGAGGTTTACCCAAGGGAACAGAAGGCTTGCTCCACCCGGCCTAGCCAATTTTTTCTCCGCAATGCCATAAAGGAGTGTGAGTGCAAGATGTCCTCCAGCTGACTCTCCTAACACGGTTATTTTAAACGGGTCTATCCTTATTTCACCAATTAGATATTCATATGCAGCAAGTGCTTGCTGTTGTTGTTTGGGGAATGTTGCCTCTGGTGCAAGTGTGTAATTCAGGGCAAATATGGCAACAGAGACGCCATTATCAGCTGCGATCTCAGCAATTCGAAGCAAGGTGGTAAGCGTACTGAGAGGATGACCTAAATGATACGCTCCCCCATGTATGTACAACAACACAGTATCACAGTTTGATGGATGCTGCGGCTCTGCTGGGCACCCTTGACAGACCCAATATCCTGCAAAATTCTGTCGGAGAATCCGCCTACAAAGTCTGCCCTCAGAATCTTTGAAGCGTGGTGATCCAAGGATTGTGTGGAGGTTTTTTGGTGTGCCGAATTTTCGGATAACTGAGCGTGGTATCCATCTCAAGCTGAGCACAAGATTAAGAATGTCTCAAGTCTTTGGCATTGGAAAACTTACTTCCTGGGGATTGAGCGATAAATATCAGCTCTAAGAGATAGTTCAGTATGCACAAAAGTTCGTCGTAGAATTGTTGTCAGAATAATAACAGGAAATTCGACAAGTATGGCTAGAAAGGTCCATGATATTTTCAAGACATTTGACCCATAAAGATTGGGGTTGGGGTCGGGGCCTGAAGGGTCACTTGAGATAAGATCCATAGCAAAAAGATAACTTTGAATTAAATACTTAAGATTGTATAGTTTCGTTCCTTTAGAGACATTTTTGACTGCCGACATTAGATCTGTCGTTGATCAAACTTCTATCAGGCGCCGGTTCGGCATTCTTGTGGCTGGCGACCGGTGACCGGTTCCGCACGGGGATATGTGACCGGTTCTGGGTCAAATTGGTTTGCTGAGACCGGTTCTGAGCGGAGGCCATAACGTTCCCCATGTACCGTAGGTCCTGACTCCCCGCTTTTCGCTAAAATTCTTTTTCTATAATTAGTCTCCGCCTCAAAATTCATGACGTTTCCCATAAGAATATATGTGGTACTGTATAGAAATTCAAATTCAAAATTTCATTAATTGAGATGAAATATTTAAGATTGTGGTATGAAGCCTTTTTAATTTAGCTTGCTTGGATGTACCCATGTCCAAAGTCATGGAACGGGGGTGAATACTGGTATTGGTGAAGGCGACCCCTAACCTTTCCGCATTAGAGTTGTTTGCCTCACCCGCAACTCGTGATGGCGGTGAGTCGTGGCTCGAGCTGTCCCGATCCGGCACCGCACCCTCACTTCATCATACACGGCCATACCATGCCGGTAGTGGGCTTCTCAATTTTCCGCGACCGTGGGCAATATGATGACCCGACTGCGCTCGATTTTTTGATGTGCGCCTTGGGTGGGCCGCGCGTAAAGTCATTTTCCATCCACCGATCCGCTGCTTTCATATGGCCCTGTCGAGATGCATCGTTATGAAGAGATGTGGTGCACGGACTGGATAGTTGTCCCCAAGGGGAGAGTGATAGGACGGGCCCAATTAGGAAGCGAGAAACCTGGCGGTAACCTCAACACCAGAATATTATACAGGAGCAAGTTTAAGTTAGAGGTCATTTAAAATTACCAGTCCTTGGAATATATGTTTTTAACTTCTTGTTGCCTTCCAACGGCCCAACAGCTGCTCTAGTGACTGTTCGTGTGGCCTACTCATCCCACGCTCAGTGCTGCGGATCTGATGTGGTAGCCAATGATGTTCGACGTTTGTGAATAGCCTCAAGCAGATTAGTACCAAAAAGAAGCCTGGAAACAGGGAGTTCAGCTGAACCGTTCCAAGCCCATCTCACCAATGAACTCTTGCTAGTTGTCATCAGTTTATGATAAGAAATGACGGTAACCGGGATATAATTTACTGACAGTAAAGATTGATCATCCTGATCTTCACTTTGTTCAAGGTCTTTTACAAAAACACCATCGCTGGCAACTTTCCACCTTTTTGATAATTTAGGAAGATAATCGATTGCCTTCTGCCAGGACTCTTTATCTATAGCGTCGCCTGATTCAAATTGCTTCAGCTGTCTGAAGTTTTCTGTAATAGGCTCCCTAAATAATTCTCTCATGAGTAATGAATAAGCACTTCTCCGTTCATTCCAAAGACCGAAGACATTAGCGTTGGTCATTATGGAATTGTCATAAAGAATATCGGAACGTGGCAATAGCTGAACATAAAGATGATCTAGTGGGGGCAAATTCACTGTTATGATAGTGAAATATATCGGAAATATTGCAATATAAGATAGCGAGCGGACAGTGGGAGGGAATTTAGCCGGATCAGTGCGTGAGTCACTTCCGAGTAAATCATCCAATATCTATTGTATATTAGCAGTCTGAGAGTTTATATAGAATGATTTCTTTGCTTAAGATGTACAGATGGAGGAAATAGCTCCCAGAACTCTTCGGTATTGTATGCTTTAATGAAGGAACCTTCGTTAAGAAGAAGCTTTGTCCAAGGACGTATAGCGAATAATTTGCCGCTAGACTTAATAGTTCCGCGAGTATCTGTTCTTGTGTTTTTGCTGTTTTGACTTGCAGGAGAAGCCTCGCCGGAAACTGACCAGGTATCTGATTTAGGAGATCCGGATGCCGCATCAATTGTAGGATAAGATTTTCTGTGGGTATCTCGTTGAAGCAGCAGATACTGGCATGGGGAGTCTAACATGAAAGTATTTTGCATTGAGATGTGACAACCGCAGAGCAGTCCTAGGATGCGAACTGGGGCAACGAGCAGGACATCCACTGGATCAAAGACCTGGAACAAATCCTCCCAGAACTGAGAAAACTCAAGGAAAGCATAGTGTTCTGAGGTGGTCAATAGAGAATCGTCGTCATCTACACAGAGCGTGAATCTTTGGATAACTGATCCCAGGGATCTCTTGATCAAGAAGTCTCTAAAGGGCTCAAACCACTGATGTATACTGGAAAGCCGCAAAAGTGGGGAATTTCTCCCCCAAATTTGAAGACGAACATACTGGAATAACAGNTGGTAAAACTATTCGTCGCCAGTGGACAGAGACTTGGGAAATAACCTTAAGGGGCTTGGTAGTTGAATCAGTGACTTCGAAATTAGGCTCATCGTAGAGCTTTGCATGCGAAGCTTGAAAAGAATCAAGGCAAGCAAAGATATCTGCCAGAATCTCACCCGGTAAGTCTTGAATTGAAACGGAATTTTCGGTTGTTGTCGACATTTTAACCCTCTTGATTGCTGAGATTATGTATCAACAGTGATTAACCAGCTAATTGACCGGAGCTTTACCTATGGAAAACAAGCATACACCCGTCTCTCGCTATAAACCGCTTGACGAGCACTGTGATATTTCTTAAACGTGATTCAGTTGCACAGCCAGTGTTTGACTTGAAGTAAACCATGCATCTGTATCATACCGTGAGCGAACCTATGTTGACTCAATAGTGGGATGCTGTTTACGTTGGAAACTGACTTTTGCCAACCGCTAATCGCGCAATACACTCTATATGATGATTATTTACTTAGTTATTAACTAAAATCTTAGTTGGAGGATTTGCATGATATTGATTAATGTGAGGTTGTGTTAGGAATTGTGCGCACATAATAGCTGAATTAGGACTAGCTCTGTAATCAAGGGGGCTGGGTATATCTCCGTACCTTCCGTAGATGTTCAGTAAGAAGCACTAATCAACCAATTGTTGAATTGTGCACTTTGTTAAGCTACGATATATACGATTTATATGTGACAGTGCTGCTCCCTGCGCTCTGACCTCTGGCAATTTCTCTCACATGTCCAACTCCCCGGCCCCGAGAACAGATTCTTCACATTATACAGTCTACAGACGTAAATCAGGAGATGAAGCGATACTCAGACGGCTCAAATAGCCGGTATAATCTCTACCTAGGTTACTTTTGAGAATCTGCTCCATTGACTCGTTGCTTTATCCAAGAAGCATCCAGAAATATCAGTGAGAAGATTGAGAAACGCTTTTGGCATAAGACATGATCTCTCTTGATGTACGGTTTCTAGCCGAACTAGGATAGTCCAATTGCATCGCAGTAACCTACCAAGTGAAAAGGATGATTACATGTAAGAGCATTATCCGATCATTCTGAAATATTTCTTGATCGACAACAAAATTATCCTGTCTATTAGATCTCTAATACAACTAATAATAACGCTCTAACAGACATCTAATACCGTCTCCCGCTTCTGTTGATGTTCGATCTGTATTTTGCTTGAGATTTACCAGGGGAGAGTGGAGCCATCGTAACTAAAGAATTTGGCACTATCTTCTGGCTTTAGCTTCCCAATAACATTCAATACGGCTTTCGCAGACTCATTGACACTCATCCCTCCACTCCCTCCAAGGTTTCCCATCTCAGTTGCCACCCAACCTGGGTGCAATGGTATGACTGTAAAGCCTTGGTGATGGAGTTCGTTATGCCACTGTATGGCAACCATGTTGGCCGCAGCTTTGGTTACAGCGTAAGGGCCTTGCAGACCAAAAGTTTCACCTTTTTGCAGCTGCAAAGATCCAGCGATTGACGATACGAGGATTATTTGTCGGGTTGAGCGAGCAAGCAATGAATGGTAAAAGGCTTGGATTATTCGCGAGGGCCCGACAACGTTAGTGTTGAGATAAGTGAGGAAGTGTTTAGCAGGAAGAGAGAGAAGGTGATCGTCAAGACCTATTACCGCATTAATGATGAGGACGTCTAGTTCTGGAACGGAGCGAGCTGCTGCTGCGATGGATTCATCATCTGTAATATCCAGCACGATGGGTACAATGTTTGACCCTACAGGTTCTGCTTTTGTTTCGCTGCGAGTCGAACCTATGACGGTAGTATTTGGGGATTTCGAAAGCTGCAAAACTAGTTCACGTCCTATACCCCTCGAGGTTCCAATTACTGCAACTACCTTGGACATGTTTGCAATCGAGATTCAGATCGAGAACCGTGTATTATTTGATTTTACTTGCAAGTTTAGGAGGTTATAGACAAGAAAGTAGACCCCATACTTATATCACACTCTCAAGCAGAACGACATGCTTCTTCTTAACATTTGGCTCACCTATGCAAAACCATGAATGATATCATCCAGATTCTCTTGATTTATAACAGGTGTACAACAGCACCAGTGTCACCCACGCAATTAATCATTTCTTAGAGTATTGAAGACATCTAGACACTATTTCGAGTAGATTCCGAAAGACCCAAGAGATATGATACGAGTAGCAAGGTAACCGCTAATCCTTTACTGCATAACTGGCTTGGCTTCCGCATGATTCATGGTGAACCGCTTCAACAATTGGCTGAAAAAGAGGGCGGAGGGTTTGTCAGCAACCATGCTGCATAAGCAAGACAAGGGTTAGCAAACATTTCCTATTAAAGCAATTAACTTCGCACTTAAAACAATCTTTGCAGATAAACCCAGCGAGCCCCTTTCCCCATGAGCTACCGTGGAGGGATTGGTAAATTCAACAGCCATTTCGGCAGTCGCCTAATGATGCGCTTATGACTCGTCCAATATGGCAAGGATTGGGTCTCGAAGTAGAGGCTGTCGATTGTGTCGCCAGCGGCGGATCAAAGTGAGCTTGAGCCGTTAATTTGACTATTGTTTCTCCTTATTTTGGGATTAAATTAAAAATCACTAAGATGGCATTTTCTAATACGAGTTTGCGTCCTAGTGCGACGAAGTAACGCCCTCATGTACGCAATGCAAGACAACAGGGCGTATCTGTCCCGGGCCGATCACAGGGATAATTATCCGGGACATGACTCTTACTGTTCGGCAAGCAACTTTTACCAAGACAGTCCGACAACCCAAAAAGGCGTTCCATAATCAGAGTGAGATCAAATCACCACTGTCTGGAGAGCCTGTTCACAACTCAGTTCAACGTACCGCACCCGGTCATGGTGGTGCAGGATACCAAGCCCCGGACAATTATCAAGTACAACCGCTGGCAGATCTGGTAGCTATAGGTATACAAAAACTCGGAGCAGACATTGATCCCTTCTATACACTACCCGTAGAATCTCATTTTACACTCCCAAAACTTATCAATCACTGTAAGCTTCAAACCTTTGGTCGCTTATTTCTGATCATTTGACTGACCTGATTTGTTCAGGTGTATGTGTAATGGGGGAGTCTCTTGTGGCTCTGGGTCCGGGAAATCCAATGAAGGATGTGTGGCTTCCAGTTATATTCTCAGATAAACTCCTATTGCAGTGTTCCATATACACATCCTCGGTCCATATGTCTTCTATATACGGGATAGACATCATGTACAATGTCGATGTGATGAACCATAGAATGAGGACTCTGATATTATTGAATGAAAGATTGGCCAGTCTCACAGAAGCTGTAAATGATATCACGTTAACCTCGGTCTTGGGATTCCTAGCTCAAGTTGTATGTGCTATTATCTATTCCTTTGCTTTCGTACTAAAGGTGTTTGCAGATCGTATGTCGGAATGCCGGAGAAACAAAGCTGCATCTAGATGGAATCCAAAAGATGCTGACCCTCAATCCCTCCTTTCAACCCAGTCCTAATGTAAGAGAGATTCTGTTTTGGTAAGCTTATCCTGGAATTTATCCAATGTTAACATAACTAACACAATATTAAGGACGGATTTAATTGGTTCAGGCCTGTGTCACACACCGCCTCGCCGGTATGTGGAGCGACCAAAAGTGCGAATATACGGCCATCCGATGTTCCTGAATCCTCGCTCTACCATTGGAGTCCTCTGCCGCGGATTCCAAAAGATTCTAACTATTCATGGTATTTTCAACGGCGTGACAGATATCTTACATGATCTGCGCTGTCTCACCACGGTCATGCATTTCTCTAGTTGCACGGCCCATCTAGAGATGACGCTCTACGTAGAGTTATGTGGTAGTCTGAGACAAAGATTAGCATCCTTTCCATCAACCTATCGCGTGAGAATCTTTGAATGTTTCCGCCTTGCGACGATCATATTTATAGATATGATCCTTCTCGGTGATACTTCTAGTGCGTATGTTCTAGCAGCGGGCATTAAGGCTACAGTGGGAGATGGTGAATTGACAGATATCATGCATCCGGCACCAGAGTTAATGATATGGATCCTTTTAATGGGTAATATTGCTGCTTTTAAGACAGAATTCAAAACTTGGTTCGCCGATATCTTTGCTCGGGTACTCTCGTTACAAAAGATTGATCATGTTGAATCGGTGAGAATGACTGTTATTGAGTTTCTCTGGCTTGAAGGTATCATGAACGCAAAGCTGGACACGGTTTGGACAGATGTGCAACCAAAAATAAAAGTATAATTGAATTTATGTTTGTTCCAATATATCTAGATAATGGTAACTTCTAAGCCAGAACTATTTATGCGCTCATGAACCGTACATGATGCATTTCAATATTCTCAGCTACGGCGCTTACAATAGGCAAACTTTCAGAAACTTCCTCCGTCTTCATAGCTTTGGCATGATGCTGACTGGATTGCCAAGCAATTACAAGTAAATACCCGTTGACGCTTGTGTCACTCTTTTCAGACTTTAGCTCTTCAAGAATGTGAGCGCCGGTATGACCTTTGAAACCCTCCGATCTGCTAAGGACTTCAATAAACTTTTGAAGATCGAACTCGAAAGTTGGAGAGAGATTATAAAACGTAGCAAGCTCAAGCACGCTGTTGTGCATATGCGTGTTAATTGTGCTTTGGGATAGTGTAGCGTGATAAAGCCTAGGCGCTCCAGCTAAGATCGGGCTAAGAAGAGAACCAACTGCGTCGTAATCTGCTCCACAAGACTCAAACTTTTGGTGCGCTTCCAGATTATCCCAGTCTAAGAAATGTTGGTATTATTGCTATGAAACTGAGAGAGAATCTATTAAGGGAAATATTAATCATACCAATTAATAGTTGGAGTTTTTCCAATGACTCCTCCCATCGTCCCCAGCGAAGCCGCTGGAATCCCGGTTGCCGCTGAAGTATCGCCGACAGCCCATTCATAGGTCTTTTTAGATCCACAGCTGGGAGGAGAGATAGAACCGTGACTTCCGTGATTGATGTAGACATTATTAAATTGATGTAAATAGTGACACGTTTACGAAGAAGATTAAATGGTGAGTAAATGCTGAGTGTCTCACATGGGTACAATTATAATTTTATATTTTGGATATAGGACTGGGTCTTTAATTTATCCCGACTGTCTTGTAAAGAATTTTGTTCTCAATTTGGATTTCCAATTCTGACTCAGCTGCGGAATGATGGCATTCCCCTTCGTCTCGTATTGTGATAAATCTTACTAGTAGCGGAAATAAGGGCGTGAAAACAGCAGTCCCGAGTCAATCATTCCCCATTGTCTAACCATGTGATGCAGTGCAAACATCCTTTAGGACCAGAAGCTATGTTACTTGCCACTGTTTTTTCAATCGTGTACTAACTTCTGTATCTCGTAGCTTTCGCGACCAAGCCCATGACCATGCATAGAATTTGTCAGCAATGCCAGTTGCCAAGCGTCTAATATGTTCACCCAAACGCACAACTCAGCCAAACTAATTCTTGGACTATTAGATGCTTACTTAAGTGCTCATTATCGCAATTTCTTGCTGGCTAAGCCAATTTCTCACGCAATCGTCAATTATCGGGGAATCGAACGACTCAGCAGCAGAGTAACTAGTAGGTACACATGATGAGAAGCTTGAGCAGAAAGTACTGCTTCTGAAAGCATATTTGGTAACGCCCTTGATTACAATAGAAATCATTCTTCAATTATTTCAAAACTTACCAAGCTGGAAACTTTCGACCAGTTCTGCCCAGCTTGGCCTCTCATTTTAGCCAAACTCATCAACGTTGGTGGTTCCACCTAGGCACGTAGAAAAAATCTGCAACTTGAGATATCTCTTGAGCAGAAATCGTCTTTAACCTATACGCACTGCTCTTTCAGTTCTCAGCTATGTTCAGTCTCTGGATCCTCTCTTTTACTCCAAGCGTGCGCATCTAGCACTGTCGATTTAGATCCCGACTCCGTTGCTGATTCGTCTTGTAGCTGCGCGAAGATCGACTCTACAACCTTCCATGCCCACCTAATATTCGGTCCATCCGGCCCAAGGCATAAACGCCACAGGACATATGTAGTAATTTGATATTGAGGATAGGCTTTCCGAGCCTAGGCAAACTACTTCAACATACCGTCTTCACTATAGAGCCTTGGTTCTAATATTCTCAGAGCTTCGTTGAGGTTCTCTTCATTTACAAACTCTGCATGTGGGCCCGCACGTTGTAGAAGGCTCTACTGTAATTTTGTGATAAAATTGAGCTTTTTAAGGAGGAACCGAGAGCAAAAGAGCGCGAGACGGTGCTGAAGCACAACCGGATTACGTAGTTCTGTTCACTTCTCGATACGATGCTTTGTATCACAGATAATCTGTTCTCTCAACTCTTGACTTGGAGGAGACACAGGCGCAGAAGAAACTGACAATGGACGCCAACTTTTGCGCATTTTACAAGTTTGATATTAATTAATGAAAATATCATCATCATCCAACCCATTTTCCAGCCAGAATTTGCTCCATTTCTGGATAAAGGTCTCTATCATCGAGATTGCTGGGTAATCGACATCGTACACATACAATAGGCTGCATGTATTTTCCAGAGCATGGTCTTTGTCGGATTACTATGCCTTTGAGGGGTGCATGCTTTACCACGGGGCACGGGGCACAGTACTATGACTTTGCCTACGCTCGTTGTGGTGTTGATATGCTTGATTGTAGAAGGAGGTGTAGACGCGAAGCGTATACACCCCTTGATTACCTTAGCTACGCTTAACACTTCCTACTGCACGTGATAAGCACGTGATAATTGAACCGACAGTCTTGAAGGATGATGTAAAAATAACATAGCAAGCCTCATAACTGATTATCATAATTGGCGAACTTCTCCGGTATATTTTTAAATCTTAGGAATGGAAGTGCCTCTGAGGAGTGCCATGAGATCGTTGTCGCTGGTGGCTCGGGACTATTCTCGGGACTATAGGGAAACCGTGATATACAAATTTATTACTAGACGGGTCATTCATCATGAGTACCTTGTCCTAACGATCAATGGCTATAGGAGCGATGGCCTCAGATGGGTCCAAGCACTATGTGCACTTGACTAGGTTCCCCGCCATTTTCGGGCCGTTATTATGCTACCTCATATAAGCATTCGGCATTAAATACCACATGCCGGAGGAGATTATCGTCAGAGTCAATGAAGCCAGGATAACTGACTCTCGTAATCCTCGATCATGATTTAACTTTCGGAGTCTATTTCATTATCTCTGCAATTGATTTGAGTTCGCTCCGCTATTGACCTCTGGTTTAAGACATTGGATGAAGCTGTGTAGCCCGACATTGATGTTGACACAACTATACATGAAACATGCACGAATCCAGCTAACCATCAATGTGCTCTTGCATTTCTCAGAATTTGCCTTAGTTTTTAAAATGACAACTCAGACCTTCCCTCGTGATCTTCCCTACACTCCGTTAATGTTTCCACTCTCGGACCTATGTTACAGTTGCATAACCTGGTTTGGTCGAATTTATTACAGATGCTTTTCGGCCTCTTTCTCGGCATGAGCTCATACCTTACGCCTTGTGAGCCCTCTGTTTATTCCCGTTGTATGCCACAGAATGAGACAGGGAGGCCTAGCTCTATCTAGACTAATCCAAGGCATAGAAATCATTAATTTGATTTATAGTTCGAAGAGCTTTGAGATCTATAGGGTAACACATACATTGTCTGATTCCGGTATTCCGCGAAACGGAAAGAACTATTGCATTTTCCAGTTCCATAAATGAGTATAAAATGAGTTGCGTTTGTCGTGGGTTGTTTTCAGCTTCTTCTTATACACGTCTACGATTCACTTTCAAAGTTTGTATAGCAGTCTGAACTTATACTGTCACTATGATTCCAACCACCTTCAAATCACTCTCTCTTCTCGCAATATTTACGGTCAGTGGAGTCGTTGCGCAGGGTAAGCGCGGTTTAGCTTATAACAACGCAACATGGGCCAACTATTTTGCGGGATACCCTCAAATAACCTGGGCGTATAATTGGGGCTGGCCATCAAATGGGCTTTCTGCGGCGATTGAATTTGTTCCGATGCTCTGGGGCGTCCCGAGTGGCGCTGATCCAGACTGGACTGCCGCTGCCTCAGCTGCCAAAAATGTGCTTACATACAATGAACCAGATCTGGGCTCTCAAGCAAATATTATTCCTTCTGTGGCAGCTGCAGGCTACCAGACGTATGTTGATCCGTTGCCAGCGAGCGTAAAGTTGGGTGCACCAGCAGTGACAAATTCCGGCTACGGCGCTCTGCCTTATCAGGGTCTTGGTTGGCTTGATGCCTTTTTGGAAGACTGCAATGGCTGCAGAATGGATTTTGTGCCAGTGCACTGGTATGATAACGCAAGTGCTGCGACATTCCAAAACTATCTCATTGAGTGTCACACCAGAGCGCAAGGCAGGCCAATCTGGGTAACCGAGTTCATGTTGCAAGATAGTGAGGCGAACCAGATCGCCTTCCTCGAAACAGTCATGCCCTGGATGGATGCGCAGTCGTGGATTGTGAGGTATGCCTACTTTGGTGTGTTTGAGACCTATCTTATTAATGGTGCTGGGACTGGCCTGTCGAATATCGGTCAAACTTATGCAACCTACACCTGATTACTGGGCACAATAGTACTTCAATGTCGTGAGCAGGCACAGGCTGATGGCTCAGGAAATGGAAGATAGTATTCACGACTCAAGCACGACTTGCTCTAGCATAATGAAGAGTTTGAAAATAGTAAACTGTTATGTCATAATTCTAAAAATCGGACCCGATTTTCTTCTAAGTCTCTGTAAAGTGTATTATATATGGTTTCTGGCTTTAAACCCAAGATATTTTGTTACACGGATGCAACCACAAATCCAAATTACATAGAAATTTAACATGAATATTACAAAACGGATGAATAACTAAGCTATAAAATTTGGGATATCTGACAAAAGCGATTGAGTTGTTGATGAAATGATTCAGCTTGATTCTGTGGTAACTTCTGGAGTAGCGGGTGGACCGGAGTGGCGAGCCTGATGTGCTTTATTCGACAAAGTACTTTTTCGAAGCTTCACAGTGAAATACCGTACTGAACCCAAGCCTACGTCTTCATTGGTAAAAGCCACTATTCTTGGGATTGAGCTTCGCTCTGATGAAATACCAGGTCAAAATTAAGAGATTCGAAAAGGGTTTTCAGCTAGGCGCCAAGACCGATATTTATTGAAGCCACAATTCCCGTCCCTTCAATAGCGTGCCGCACTGGGTCTAGACCGTGCCACAGCTTGCATCTCTCGAAGCAACAAATTGTGGCGACCTCATACGGAACGGAATTCGACGTTTCTGTGGAGATTTGAATGGTCAATAAGAGTAGAGTCGATCTAAACGTACCCAACGTTGAGATAGCAGAAACTTGGGTGTACAGTACTGTGCCTTGAAAAAGAGTGCAGGTACTGCGGCCTGGGGATGGAAGCGGGGAAGATCCAGCACCGAGCACCTTCTGCCAAGTCTTGCCCTGAACCGTCATCGAAAGTCTCGCTGATTGTGAGAGGGCGAAAGCACACACCAGGAAATGATAAGACTACAATCAGACTAGTCCATCAAGGACTCCCTGAAATTGCTGCAACTTCCCTGGGTTCGTCGACATACAGCTCGAAAATTTAAATAGCTGAGTTGCGAAATGCTGAGTCAATGTGCGGTTATCAGCTGTCGCCAGGGTTCTAGATTTCCACTAATTACGCCAAAGCTGCGGACGATATTATGACCATTCCCACATTATTGTGGCAAGGCATACCGCCCAATTGGCTATCCGGGTGACGAGTCAAAATCCGGAGAGCTGAAATTCAAAAAAAGGAATGATATTATGTCCTCTATAGCTGGTTTATTAGTTGAATGTTTAAGGATGGATTCGCTCTCGATAGCGCGCTCGTGCCACACTGAGATGGCCTAGATAAGGACATGCAGCTGCTAATGGATGCCACTCCCAGACTTCTCCTTCCTGCATTCAGCATATTTTTGGTAATTACTCCGTATGGCTTGAAAGACTGACTCCATGTGGAGGGACGCATGTGAGCACATATTCCAGAGGACCTAGGCAGCTAACGCACTGGCGGCGCCACCGAAAGCTTGAAAACACACTCTCCGGGCAGCCAAAATTCCAGAGGAATTGCCCACCCTGTTAGGATTTAGCGAGGCGTAGAGTTATGCCTCCTCGAAATAGGTGCTCAAGTTAGCAAGAATATTTATTCCAGCCCGATTGAGTTTCCCAAGCATTCTTAAATGCCTCTTCCAAGCCCCCAAAGTCCTACTTTTATATTTGTTCTCATGCAACTTACCTCGACTCAGACCACACACAATATCAATCCTGTGATACCTAAACAGCAGATATGATTGTCAATTACAATGCTGGCGACCTTCGTACGTACCTACGTATCTATTTCCTGGTAGTACTGACAGTTCTTGGTCTTGTTGGAAATGCTTGCTGCGCCTCTGCGGTTAAGGTCAAGCTATATCGGAATAAAACTGTCTTGATCCATCTCATGACTGGATGGCAGAAAGGCACAGATGTCTTCACAACAATGTTTAGTCTGCGGAGGCTTCCTGGCGGCTGGTGGCTAGGTTTCATCATGATTGTCGCGGCTTTCCTTACCCTTGGAGCCGATTTAGCAGTGACCAGATCGGTGGTTCCTGTCACAGTCGAGTCACGTTGTGCCTTTCTAGATGGTCTTATTCTTAATACGAGCGGAGGAGGAAACATTTGGCAGACATTGCCATGGAATGGTCAACCGAAGATTGTAGCTTCGAATGCCCAGATTACCAGCCAGGAGAACGGCTGTTTGGCAGGGGTATTCGCGAAGATAAACAGGGACCCTAACTTCTGCGCCGGACCTCAGGATATCCTTGGTTCATGGACATGTATCGAAGCTGAGCAAAACGTCACATACAGTAGCGATACATCTGCCAGCGCTATCGTGGATGATCTGGTCCAAAAAGGTTATCTATATGCCGGAGCCTCAGATGAGGTAACGAACTATGATGACGGCTCGACCAACCATCTTGTGGCGTGGTCGACCTCAGCTGGAGAGAGTTCTGGTATACCTTTCAATGTTACGGTATCTATTGACATTTCAGCAGAGAATACTGATCCAAAAATAATGCAAAGTTATTTCTGCTCGGTCAACACACGTGCCCTAGACACAATCTTGAGCAATATCGCGACCAAAGCAACCTTTCTTGAGTGGATCCCATTGCTACAAGGCGGTGTCTATGATGGCTCGAATACACCAGCCGCATCATACGCAAAGTTATTTGTTGAGGAGCTCCTTAACACCATGACAATGGTACAGGGAGGCTCCAACTACCTGCTTTCGACACCTATCGTAGGTCAAGATACTACGCAGGGCTGCATAACTAGTGCTACGAATTTACCCAGCGCCATTATCGCAATTAGCGGCTTGGCCATGGTGCTCCTTATTGTCGTTACGCTGCAGTGGCTAGTACTATTGCTCCGTCTCCGTCTAGGACTGACCGAAGATACTATATCACCCTTTACTAAGGTGGTGCCTCACGACCTTACCGGGTGGCAGTTGCATGCCGCCAGAGAAACGGTCTTCAGCCAAGAGGGCCAAGGCGCAGCGCAAGCACTTCCCATGAAAGTACGGGAGCTCAACAAGACATGGCAATTTCGGATTGTGCGCAAAGGCAATCAACAGGCTGCTAAGTTGGTCAGGTTGTCGGACCAAGACACCAACGAGCTTGATGATGTGTAGAAAAGCACTGTGTTGACTACCATAGGGAGANGATTAGACGGAGTATTTGAAAATAATATAGCTTCAATAACTCGACGAGAATACAATGCAGCTAAATATTGAATTATCTTCTCTTTCACTATATTCATCAAATTCAGAACGAATAGAAATACAATTCCATTCAGACATGGTGAAGGTGATAAAAATGGTGGATCAAGGAACTCTTTAACGAGTCTGGGACAATGTTAATGATTCTAACGATGCAAACGATACAACCAAACAATTACTTCGCCTGACCATACGAACAAAAACAAAAACTATGAGAATTCAACAAGCAACCCTCCCCTAATCTTTCCCCCAAGAAAATACAATCCTAAGAATTAGTAGGGAGGTAGCCAGATCTCAGCATTGCGTCACGAATTATTAGCAGCGGAGGGGAAAGTAATGATTGAGCTAGTGTGAGAGAGTTATAAGAGCAGACCCACTCAAGTACGATTACCAGTGATACTCCGTACAGCAAGGGCGGATAGCCCACCAACACCGTCCTGGACGTATAACTCGTGTGCTTAAAATAATATTTTGGTGGAGGATTTGTCTGCTATCATAGGAACCAAGATAGCCAAGATCAGTTAACTCGTGACGTCACACGCTGAAGGTGAAAGATTACGACACAGAATTAATTCACTGGTCCTAGATATCGAGCAGGTGCCGTCGTATTTTATCAACACAGTCTTGCGCATTTTTTCTAAAGACAGGAAGAAGGTATTCATACCTTCTCTGGCGTGAAACTCAATGCACATAGAAGAAGCTCCTGGGGAGAGCTTCAGACAATGTGCCGCGCCTGGTTCCACGTCATGGACACTCCTGGCCTTCGAGCCAGCAGATACTGGAAACCCTTATAACTGGACAACTGTAGGATTTTCATATTTAAATCATGGTAAAATCTGACGTTCAGCAGCGGAAGAAGATATTCATTGTACTTCTCGTCCTCAACACCGTCATCAACAGTACCCTTAGCTCTGCATTACCCAGCGGCATATCGACCCTCTTGGCGGAAGCATTTGACATCGATTCTGAAGAAGAGCTTGTTCTACCTACGTCAATATACATTCTTGGATATGTGTTGGGTCCGTTAGTCTTTGGTCCGCTCAGTGAGACAATCGGCCGCAGGCGAGTCATGATCCCGACATTCTCTGGTTTTACCATAGCTACCCTCGCTTGTGCTCTTGTGCGAAGCTGGGCTGGGCTGGTGATACTACGCTTCTTGGCAGGCGCTGCTGCATCTGCTCCCATTACAATCGTCGGAGGAATTTATGCAGATATTTACGACGATCCAGTGTCACGGGGCCGCGCGATGGCGCTATTTATGGCTGTGAGTAATCATACATTCGTGAATTTTTATCTTAATCGCTGACCCAACAGGGAAATACGTTTGGTCCTATCTTGGGGCCTGTGGTTTCGGGCTTCGTTGCCGTATCAGGGCTTACATGGAGATGGGCTTTCTGGATTGCGCTGATCTACGCCGGATTATCTGGTCTTCTGGTACTGTTCTTCTTGCCAGAGACGTACTCGCCTATTATACTGAAGAGACGAGCAGCTGAGATTAGGAGAGAAAGTGGCAACGAAAATATTTTCGCTCCGATAGAGTTGGAAAAGAAAGGAGCAAAGCAGTTGATTACAGTAACCTTATTAAGACCATTACGACTATTTTTGCGGGAGTCCCTCGTATTCTGGGTGTGCATCTACCTTGCTCTTGTGTTCGGAATATTTTATCTATTTTTTGAAGCCTACCCGCTCATTTTTCAAGGTAGGTGAGACGGCGGGCCATGTTCTGAATATTCATTGGATGACATGTTGATCCCTTGTGGTGAAGGCATTTACGGTATGAATACAGGAGTCTCAGCCCTGACTTTCCTCCCTAGTAAGATCCTCCCTGCCTCATTTTAGGTTCATTCCCTTCCGTGACAGCTAATATTAAAAAGTCGGCGTCGGAGCTCTCATTGCATGCGTAATTTTCTTCTGGTACGACAACTTGCTACAGGCAGCGAAGCATAAAGGTAAGCACTGGGCAACACGAGAAGAGAATCATCGATTACCACTTGCCTGTATCGGAGGCCCTTTGATAAGCATCTCTCTCTTCTGGCTGGTACGTTTGCGCCTCTCTCTCATCACTATCAAGCCAGATGGTTGATTCCACCCATCACAACTTTTCACTTAATGATTATGCTCGCAAGAAAACTGACAAGCACCTTTCACAGGGCTGGACTTCATTTATGAGCATCCACTGGGTCGTACCTCTGCTTGCCGGTCTCCCCTTTGGCATCGGTCTCCTTCTAATATTCATGGCTCTGCTAAACTATCTGACAGACCACTATGCCACCATTGCAGCCTCTGTACTCGCAACCGCGACATGTACACGCAGTATATTCGGCGCAGGGTTGCCATTCTTGACGCAACCCATGTATAACAGACTTGGAGTGCACTGGGCATCGAGCCTCTTGGGCTTTTTGACCGTCACGTTGTCGGTACTACCGTTCGTGTACCTGCGCTGGTGGGGGAAGTTGCTTTGATAAAGCAGGGGCGGCCAGTTAATGCAAAGGGGAGCGGCAACTTGAGAGGGAGAAAGGGTGGAAAAGACTCTCACTTTCGGTCCCAGAAACGCTGAGGTCGACGGGTTGTAATAAATATATAAATAGACGACTAGAAACAGCGGCACTTGCGATGACCTAGATATATAGATAGATTATGAGAAAGTAACATTACAAGGTACAATTATAAGGTAACCTTGATTAGGAGGTGCAATAAATAATTAGATAATAGATTGATGATCTGACAGGGGCAGGAGAAATCGTGCGTATCTAGAAGGCTATCCACCATCCCAATAAGAATTATAATTTGGAAGTTCTACTCCGGAAGCTAGATTGTGAGTTTTGTAAATTTCTATTCTTTATATATGAGAGAACGGTCAAGGAAATATCTCCTCGACGTAAGCCTCAGCTGCATAAAAGCACCACAGCTCCTTCCGCCATAGCTTTACTGATTTTCACTGCAACGGTAGGTTGATCCTTTATTGTCGTTCCATCTCGATTCTGCTCACTAGTGGTGCCGATTTATACAAAGCCAATTCAAATGCAATAAAAATTTCTATATTCTGACATTTCTCGAGTAAATCAACCTAGGAATCTCAGTTGAGAAGCCTCAATTTATGACAATGTCACTACAGATCAGTTTTTTCCCTTTGAAATAAAGGTTAGCACTTAGTTTTCATTTGACTATCCTCAAAAATATCAAGATGCTTTCGCCGAAGTCAATATGCACTATCAAAGTTTGCCACTACCAGATAACTCCTGGTTGGCAAGCCGAGGGATCAAGGCTAAAGCATTCTTGAAATTGATTTTATCTCTCAATTCCTCGCTCATCTCATAGTTCTCAAGGTCTTCTAGGAATGCTGGATACGCGGGAGGTGGGGCGTATGGGAAATCACTCTGAATTGCAACATATGCGTCAGTTGGAGAATAGGCTGCTAGAGGCAATCTTTGTTAACACTTACGCCGTACAAAATATGGTCATGGGGCACCATGCGAAGAAGCATATCGAGGACCTGGGGACTTGCCGAAAGCGCCACATCGTAATAGAGGTTTCGAAAATCCTCCATCATCTTATCGTGAGTAGATCCTACTACATAGTTGCCTGCCAGAGATGGTGTCCTTCTCAATGGAGTTGCTGAGCGGCTGATCAGGTATGGCAATGACCCTCCCGCATGTGATAGAATAACCTTACAATCTCGGTACTTTTGAAGAGTACCCATGGTAATCATATCCATAGCCGCCCTTGTTGTCTCGTGGGGGTAGTCAATCATCGGCTGAGGTAGCTTAGGATTGACCTTTGTTGTATCTACAGGGTGTGTTGGATGCACAAACACCACAAGCTTGCGTCGGTTGAACTCCGCCCAGAGTGGCTCCAGTGATTTATGGCCAAGATATGTGTTTCCACTCCCGTATCGAGTGAATATAACAACCCCATCGGCTTTCAAAGTATCGAGAGCATACTTGAGTTCGCTCAGGGCGGCATCAGTATCAAGTAAGCTTGGAAGATTAGCAAAAAATCCGAACTTTTCGGGATCCTTATCACGCAGAGCTGCTGCGCATGTATTTAGCTTCCGAGCGAGATCGTACGATCTTTGTCCAGAGAGAATACAGGCACCAGGTGCAGTACAGGATAGGATTGCCGTTCTCACTCCAAGATGTCCCATGATCAATTCTGATTCAAGCGGTGTCCATCTTGGGGTCTTCCAGCCGCTTGGGTCACCTTAGATCTGTAAGTCTGTGATTATCACAATAAGACAACTTAGTTTTCATACCCCCTGCTTCTTCAACAGCTGATACTTTATGTTAGCATTGTTGTGCATTGTTCGTTGAAGTTACCGCTCTGCATACCTTTTGCGTAAAAGTCTGGCACGAAATGGTGATGCGTATCAATTTTATTTACTGGAGGCTGAGGGATCCATCCAAATGCCTTGTCTTTGAGCCAGTCAGAGACGTGGTCAACCATATTGCTTAAGTGGCGGCGAAGAGCTCGTGAAGGTCTTGCCATAAATTAGATGAAGAGTTAATTTTGAGCCAGCTAGTGCTCGGGCGAGATCTTAGCACCCAATATTGTTACGCATCGAGCATCAGTATATATGACGAAAGCTAGATGCAAATGACATATGGCGGACCTCGGCACGGAGGAACCGCGAAATGGGGAGCCGTCAGGGTTTGGTAATGGATATAACTGGTTCGGTCGATAGCGGCCGTCTGCCAATTCGGAATGTTCCCGCGCTTCTCTTAGTGGACAGACGCGCAAATCGATATCGCTATGCTTCTTGTTCTTGTGGCGGCGAGTTATTCTTACTACCAAAGACATCACCGCAAACCGAAGTTAAGATTCTCGAGGACGACTACTGAATAAATCCAGACTATATATCCACACAACGCTCACGACGTGTGCTTAAAAAGACAATAGTAAGGTTCAACTTAGTTTCTAGCTACGATAACGGGTTAGTGTGCGTGCTAGAAATAGCCGCAGGCATCCATTCTGGAAAATGCGTCGTTTCCAGGATGCTGGACCATTCGAGGCCACCAAGCACCACAAGCATCTAGCAGCAGAAAACGCATTAGGAACTTTAACACCCGCACCCCCCCCAAACCACGACACCTATGTATTCCCTAAGCACCCCTCTCAGGGACGTTTGGCGAGGTGATGCAGCATTAGGGCGCTTGCCTGACAAGGTATGGCGTGTCTCCGAATACAAATCCACGTTTCGAGCCACGCTTAGTTCTATGCATGCATACATCGGTGGGATATCTCACCGATATCACGCAGCGGGAGTCCAGGCTGCCAGAACCTCGCAATCGATCTTGCGTATAAAGTTAGAACGAGGTAGCTACCGATTCTTTCATGAATCCTTTCGTCACATCACATCGGTGCAATGCAACTTGTCTACACTTGCCTAGTCTGATTGCGGCGCTACAGATGCAATATGGCTACCAAAGATATAGAGGATGAGGTCATCGACTGGCTGATTGCCTCCGACCCGGCCATCAAGTGGCAGGCAATGCGCGACCTGCTCGGTGCGCCGGAGTCTGTATGGTCAGCAGAGAGGCGCAAAGTCGAGTTTGAAGGGCTCGGTGCGGAGCTCCTCTCCAAGCAAGACGAAGACGGGCAGTGGGATGGCGGCGCCTGCTTCCCTCGCAACTTCGGTGACAACGAATGGAGGGTGACTGGCCAGCCATGGACTACAACGATGAATTCGCTATCGCAGCTCCGCGAGTTCGGCTTCGATCCTTCCTCGAAACGGGCTCAACGGACCGCGGCCTTGGTTGGTGAGAACTGTCGTTGGGAGCAAGGAGGGCAGCCATACTGGGAGGGCGAGACCGAGGAGTGCATTAACGGCAGAGTTGTGGCAGATGGCGCGTACCTTGGCGTCGATGTCTCGCCGGTTGTCGAGAGGCTCCTGGGTCAGCGCATGGAGGACGGCGGTTGGAACTGCGACAGCGAAAAGGGTTCGGTGCGCTCGTCTTTTGCGACGACCATCAACGTTCTAGAGGGGCTGCTCGAATACGAGAAGGCCACCGGCGGGACAACTGCCTCGATCGACGCTCGCAAGTCGGCAGAGGAGTACCTGCTCAAGCGCCACCTCTTCCGTCGCCTCAGCACCGGCGAGCCCGCCGACGAGAAGTTCCTCGAACTCATCTACCCGACCCGCTGGCATTACGACGTTCTGCGGGCCCTGGATTACTTCCGCGACATGGCATCTATGAGTGGTGAGGCGCCGGACCCGCGGCTCCAGGAAGCCGTCGACCACATTCGCTCGAAGCGTCGTGACGACGGAAAATGGAACTTAGACCGTACACTGCGAGGCCGCGTGTGGTTCGAGATGGGCGAGGTTGGTGAACCGTCTCCATGGGTGACCCTTCGCGCAATGCGGGTCTTGAAGTGGTGGGACTCTCGCTGATATTCGTTTCGGGACAACAACTCACTATAGCTGTTCGCTACTTGGCGACAGCAGGGCCGTAGAGCATTGTAGTCATCTACACCAATGCCCTGCTAGTCTAGATGGAAGCAAAGGACCCGATTCATACGGTCTCACGGCCGCTCAAATGATGCATTGAGCTGTTTCATGGTTGCTTCCTAGCTTCTATCGAACGCTAGCTTTTCTGCGGATAGCTTCACACGATCCTCACTTTAGGACGCTGCAGATATATACCATTTCCATGCTCCTTTACAATCTCAGCCAGTGCAGCCTTACGGCCTGCGTAAAGGGGTCTTTCATAATCCCTGGAAAGGTCATTTCCCCCCTTTTTTTGCGAATGCTTTTTTGCCTGCCTGTGTCTCTCGCATGATATATGTGACCGACGATCGTGAGCAAATACTTATGTAATTGCGCGAGAATTTTGATTAAAATGTTGAAACTTTAACTATGATGCTTTTATTATTTAACAGATATTTTAATATAATCCATTGCTACGTTGGCTATATTATTATTTTGGCCAAAAAATGTTCTACAATCTTACTACCTATGATAAGGTTGACTGACTTGTCCAATTTTAGCGGACTAGCCGAAGAGCTCAAACAGGTCGCCTTCATCGCTCCCACCTTCAACTCACCCTTGCTCACCTCGACACACCCAAAAGCGCCGGTAACGCAGCTCTGCTCATCTTTCCGAACAAAATCAGTTTCTCTTCATGTTAAGACTGGCGTGTGATAATGGGCCGGGTAATAGCCGCACTGTTCGACATACCCAACATTTTCAGCTTTCAACAACCAAATTTCCAATTGCAGAGGCACGACACTATTATGTACAACAGCGATATGTGTGTGCCCCTTTTAATGAACTTCACCCGAAATTAATCGCACAACATGAGATTATCTTCGCTCATTATCTATTAATATCTCTAAACCCGATGCTAGGTGATGATCTAATTGTACATATATATGCCTCCCAAACAACGCCCATTTGCACCTACTAACTTCAATATTTTATGCTGGGCGAGCACTATAGGTGAAAGACTTCAAAGACTTCCACATTCGCTAGCCGCAACCAGGCAGGTATCGGGGGGTGAATCATGCCTTTAAGATGCTCCGAACACCTCGGAGTGGATCCGCTCCGGAGCCACTCCTAGGGCCTCCAGGTTCTGCCGCTGAGCATTCATAAACGGGAGGGGTCCGCAAAGGTAGTAATCAGCATTTGGCAACAAGACCTTGTCCTTGAGCGAATTGACATCCATTCTACCCACAAAGTCGTAGTCAAATCCCTTCACGTCGCCCGGGCTGAGCTCCTCGTAGAAGACCATGCGGGAGACTTGGGGATGCTGAGAGACAATCTCGGACAGGTCCCTGGCCATGGCGTGGACGGAACTGTTTCGGACGGCATGCATGAACAGCACGGGTCGAGCGTTTCCTTGCCCGATGATCGCCTTCAGCATTGACATCATTGGCGTGAGGCCGACTCCACCGCTCATCAAGACGACCGGTGTATCTCCGTTCATGTCCAATGTGAAGTCGCCGTAGGGCATGCTGATGTCCAGTTCCGAGCCCTCGGGGATGGTTTCGTGGAGCACGTTGGAAATGCGACCCGCCGGCTTGCCCGCCCCCGCAAATTCCCTCTTCACCGAGATTCGGAAGTGGTCCCCACCGGGAATGTCGGAGAGACTGTACTGTCGCGGCTGGTACACGCCCAGCTCGGGAACATAGCATCGCACCGTGACGAATTGGCCCGGCTTGAAAGGTGGTAACGGTCCGCCGTCGGTCGGTGCCAGGTGGAACGAGATGATCTCGCCGCTCTCGCGCACCTTGCGAGTTACCTTGAACTTTCGCCAACCATTCCAACCACCTGGTGTCTCGACAGCCTTGTCATACAGGCCCTTCTCGAAGTCAATGAAGATATCTGCCAGCTGGTTGTATGCAGCTTTCCAGGCATCCAGGACCGGCTGGTCCACCGCGTCCCCGAGGACTTCCTTGATCGAGGCCAGCAGATTCTCGCCCACGATGGGGTACTGATCCGGCGTGACGCCTAGACTGGCGTGGCGATTGCCAATTCGCGTGACTGCGGTGGTGAGGGCGCCCAAGTTGTCGATGTTGGCCGCATATGCCCACACGGCGTGCGCCAGAGCTGCCGGCTGCGCTCCTGTCTCTTGGTGGGCAACATTGAAGATGTTTTTGAGCTCCGGGTGGTTGTTGAGCATGCGCTTGTAGAAATGCGTCGCAATGGTGAGGCCATGCTTCTCCAGCACCGGTGCGGTCGACCGAACAATTTCCTTCTGCTGTTGGGTCAGGGCATAGCTGGCCGCCGAGGCGTGGAATGCTCGAGACCGTATGGCCGTCGTGAGTAGTCGCTGTCGGACCAATCCTACCACCATGATGGAAGGCGCACTAGTTCAATGATGAATGAATTGCAATTTGTTATGTGCTCCCTTTTACTTCTCAGCGAGGGATCTCGGAAGGCAAATCTTGAGTTTGAATGTGAAGATGCCATCGCCGACGACGACAGTAGACTGAATATATATACAATTGTCCCTCGGTAGCTGTACCCATGGTTCGATCTCGATTCTCTTGATAAAAGAAATTTTCCCTCGCGAATGTTATGGATCGTATGACTTAACATCATGCGTGCGGTTCGAGAGCGCCATTATTACTTCAGAAAAACTGCCATTGAGCGCATCCGACTGGCCTCAGCCGATCGCGCGGTGTCGCTTGGTTTGGCTTCTTCCGCGGCGCTTCGAGAACAAGCCGTGCGCCTGGGGAAAGCCATCTCCGCGGTGCCACGCGCGTCCGTGGTAAAACCACAACATGAGGCGTCTATCATTTTCGACGTCCCGCATATCGATATTTCCGTTCGAGTGACTTGATGTGATTTGCATTCTGTATATAGTCCATCCTACCTTGCGCCCTGGATATTCCGAACCATCACCGCGACTGCCCCGCAACAGGGCTTCCGCACCGTGTTCTCCCAGAGCTCCTGTTGCTGCCCTCCGATGAACCCATTGTACCCTCCCGTGACCCAGTCGGGCCAGTAGTCAGCGTAAATCGTGTACTCGGGCTGTCGGCCTGGTATCTCCACAACATTCATCTTCTTGTCTTCCAGGAACACCCTCATCATTCCAAATGACTTCCTCTTCCATGTTCTTCCCTGTTGCTCCACCGTGGGTGGCTCTTCCTCTTTTCCGAATCCCGTTAGGATCGCCGGCCTCTTGGTAAGTACATGTTGGGGAAGAAGTGCGATGGCAGCTTTCAATGGGGTGCAATGGGCCCAGGTGTGGTAGGGGAAGAGAAAGATGAACCCGGAATGCCTCGATATCTCTTCGATCCAGTCTTGGACCGATTTCTTGGCTTCGGACGGGGTAGGTGATGGGTCTAAATCGGTGGCTTTTGGGTCTCTCCCCAGGAGATCGAATTCCGCAATATCAATGATCTCAACCCTCAGGTTGTCTGGCAGAAATGGTCGGAAGTGTACTCGCTCGGCGTACGATGAGATCTGGGTGCTCAGCACGCCGAGAGGGTGCGGTAAAGCAGTATTGTGGATGAGGGCAATTGTCCTACTCTCCCTTTCAATTGATGCCATCCTTAGCGAACGGCGTGACAACTGATTTGACTCAACAATTCAATTTTTACTTTTATAATATCCCAAAGTTTGAGGTTTACCTTTCTTCTCATAAAATACTGGTATTGTGGCGCAGCATCGTAGAGTGACTCATTATCATCTCGTTTTGAGATTTGAAGTCTTGGCGCGGTGCTACTCTGCTGTGGACAATCAAATTGGTACACTACAAAATGAAAACATTAACGAGCCTAGAATTGCGATGGAGCCACTTCCTATTTGTTAGGGCATATGGATCTTAGCTGTGTCCGTAGGATGCAGTACCGAGCAGTTGCGCCCAGGGTGGCGGCTGCCAGGACTAAGCCTCCAGGGGAAGAGGGATGCCTGCGTAGATCCCAACACTTGCTTCTTGTCGTCATGGGCTATGAACAACCCGACTTGCCAATCAGCCAGACAATGGGGCTTTCCACTGCAGCGCGCGGAAGTGAAGCTGAGTATTCTTGAAACGCTCGGTTAACAATTCGATTTGGGGGATATACAAAGTTTCGTGTCGTTTTTCGCGCTTAAGGAACTTTAACAGACGCACCCTAAAGTTGTGCAACTCATTACAATCACATATCATGTTCATTAAGAACCCTTATTTCGATTCTAGGCTAGAACTTTAGAGCTCGCGAATTGTGAGTTCTTTCTTTCGTAGCGACCCATTCAACAAAGCCCACGTGCATGGATGAGATCGAAAGGTGAAGGAATATTAATTAAAAGGATATTACTTTAGTAGTGTTAGAGGTTCTGTTCCTATGTGCAATGCCATATGGGCTCGAGACGATCGCACCGTGCTCTTTTACTTAGATATGACACAGTCCTGACCCTCCTACAAGGTCAGTCTCTGAAGGGTCTACATCAAAGGTATAAGTCCCTAAACCATTGGGGCAGGTCGCGCCATCGGGCGTTCCCACTTTTTGAATAACATCGTAGCAGGTGCCCATCCAGTACACCCAACCTACACAGCCGGGAGTATTGAAGCAGTTGGTGCAACAGCCCACTTGGTCTACTATTCCGCTACCGCTTGCCTGTTGGAAATTTGCAGTACCCGAGTTCCCAACAGAGACTCCATATACTCCATATGTGGCAGAGGGACAGACGGTCGTAGTCACTGTGGAAACAGCACCGATAGTGCGTGTTGCGAATGTAGTTATAGGCTGGGTATTGTAAAAGTCCAATGTTTCGGTCACGGTCACTACAGCTATCGCGGTGACATCCAGAGTTGCAGAGGCAGTTCGTGTGGCCACTTCAGTCACATTAAGAGTGTTCACTACCGTAGTAGGACGGACAAATGTGAGCCTCGTAGTTTCAGGGACAATTGAAGTGTGGATGGTAGTTGTGTTAAGGATCGCATAAGTCGTCGCGGTGGTAATGGTCGCTGTTCTGTTTGCCCATGAAATCACGGTTTGGTTTTGCAGGGCTGTAACAGTGACTGTTGACAAGGGAGTCGGCGCTGTGATTGTCGAGGCCGCTATTCCATGGCATGCGCAAGCGCTTGAGTACGCCTGGAAACTACCGCACTGAGCGGGATACGTTGGCAGAGGGGTGGCAACTGCAACGCCTCGTTTGGCTGCGACCATGTCTGCGGTAACGGTAGCTTCGGCGGTTGAAACGCTAGTCACGGTTTCTGTGACAGATACAATAGGCGTAAGGGTAAGTGTTGTGGACTGAAGGAAAATATTAGTGGTAGATTGACAAACTTCTCGAGGTATTACAGACTTCATAGTCGGTTTGAGTACTCGTAGACGTAAAGTCATCGGTTTGGGTGAGGGTGAGATCAACGAAGCTTGTATAGACGTCTGTTTCAGTAGAGATCTGTGTAGATACGTCTGTTATATCAGATGTGACAATATCTGTAACAAAAACAGAAGAGGTGAAGAGATCCGTGCTGGTCAAAGTCTTGATTGTCTGGATTGTTGCGTTGTTCGTCTGGGTTGCGAAGCGAGTGAAGTTATTTGAAGCAATCGATGTGACGATGGCTGTCGGCCTGACCGTCACAGTGACAATGCTAGAGGATGAGAGTTAGACGGGCCAAATGAAGGACAGGTGAGGTTATGTACCTTGTGGCTGGTGTAACAGTTACCACTGGGAGGGAGGAACACTCCGATGCTGCGTTTCCCTCTAGAGCTGCCAAGCGTTAGTTATTACTGAGGTAGGCCTAAAATGGAGAAATCTCACCTTGAAAGCAGGTATTTGAAATGCAAGAGAGAGGAGCCACTGAATTCGAAACTATGGGCACTGATACGGACGATAGCGTAACAGGGCCCACAGTAGTACTAGGTTGGCAGTAAGTCGTGGTCTTTTTAACAGTTACAGTGACGATTGATCCATCTCCATTGCCAGGGAGAGACTGCTGTGCTGCCAGTGCCGGGGCAGATCCGAACAAAAAGAGCGTATAAACCGAGTACAACAAAAACAAGACGGAAAATGCCATCTCGGTTTGCAATCTGAACGAGATCAAGTGGATTAACAAAAGCAAGCGTCAGAAAAAGAGCGTAAAGAAGTGTTGAAAGAAATTGTTGGAAATCATTCCGCTTTTCTATGAACAAGACTAAAGACCTGCTTTGGCTTCCGAGAATCCACCTTCCGTGAAGGAACCTATATCTACGCATGTGGCTGGCACTGAACTGAGGATTTTCCTCAATTTCCATTTGATAAGAGAGGCGAAAGCCGGATTTCTCATAGTCACGCTTGGCAGATGTTGTTGGTATCAACATAGGCCACGTAAAGCGCGGCTTCTTGGTGACTACTAAGAGCTAGTCCGAAAATCAATCAGGGGCACGCGGGTCAGCCGGGAAGAAAAACGATCCATTAAGTGTTGTGGCGTTCCTAGACGCGGCTGAAATCATGGCTTAAGCCCTAGAGAGGTAATGACGGCGTTGGTTATTGAAAGTTTGGTGGAGAGATCCTAGGCTACGGTTACGCTGTTGGGGCTGCCGTTCCCAATCTGTAAGCGCTAACTTGGCTCCCCATATCGCTAGGAGGTAGCGAATTGATAGTCACCTTCCCAGCCCCATAGAATCTGTCGTATGGGCACACGTAAGGGGCGAAACAATGTCAAAATATGCAAACAGAAGGGATAGTGCGTCTAGTAGTCCTTTCCACCATGTGAGGCGTCCCAATCCGGTGAGATTTTACAACGCCTGAGTGTGCGCAATATAGAAAAATGATCTGGATATTCTCCACCAGCTAAACCCAAAAGATCATCAAAACGAAATCTTCTCGCGTACCTGCAGCGGCAGTCCCGTACCGGTACCACCACACTCAGGCAACTAAAAACTTTTATTCGCCAACTTCTAGAGGCTGTATGGGAACATTATATAATACACCATTATCCGTACAAAATTGAACCGTCAAATTCCTTGAAACACATCACCAAGTTGATATTGCTGCTTACGGAAATACTCCTGCATCAGCCCCATTGACACAGTTTGAGAGGAATTGACAGTTATAGCACTTCGGGGCTTCAAACTGCTGTCATCCTCCTTGAGCACTTCATCTGTTTGTATTCCAATATCAACGTATTCATATCTCCTTTTTGATATAGTCCTTTCTCCAAAACTCCTATGTCTTTGATGAGGTTCTAAAATTGGCTGCCTCTCCTTCGATGACCGGAGTCCTAGAGGCGCCTGGATCGCAAGACTGCGGGGCCTTTCCAGCTTGAAGCCACGTAATGCAGTCTGAACCCTATCAAATACGTCTATGGACGTTGGCTCCGAAAACGTGTAAGACTTCTTCCTCGGACCCATATCGCCGAGACATTGCGAGCTCCCATCTCCAGTGATATGATCACGACTCGATATCTTGCCGAACTGGTCGAAAGCAAAGTATTCGTCGTTGTGACCTAATGAGACCTGCAATGTCAAGAAATCGCGAGTTCTCCCGTCGTGGGGAAAGAGCCATTCGTGTAAGCGTCTAGGGAGCTTATTGCTATCTGAAAATGAGCTGTTAAGAGAGTACAAAATATCGCAGATACTCCAGCCCATGTAGCTGAAACCTCATACCTTGATGATATTGTCCACTGTGATCCTCCCAGCATATATAATATCGATCGAATGCTCCAAAAGCAACAGCAACAATTTTCTTTACATTTCTGGTACTCTCCGACCCGGACGGTATATTGGATAATCCGACAACGTGAGACAGCATTCCATCTGGGCTGGTCACTATGTTACTGATCGTTACGACACAGTCTCGCGTTCAAAATAACATCTTACCTACTCATGTGTACGAAATCTTCCTCATGGATGGAAACAGTGATGCTTGAAGAAGATATCACGCTTCTTTCAGGAAAGGCTAACTTTCTAGATATTGGCGAAGATTCTCAGCTCAATGTCAGAGTATATTCTCACATCAAAATTTACATGGGCAGATTTAGATCGTACGAGATCTAAGTCGATTCTAGAGGCCTAAACTCTAATCTGTCACACACGATGTCAGATACACCGCATGGCAAGCATTCTGCATCATGGGTTGAAACATGTTTGAAAGACGGTTTATTAATGCGTTATCCGCGGCCCAAGCTGGAAAACATTGCTTACATCGTGTTGAGTCCACCGCGTCCCATACCGTATAGCCACAACTAAAACTTATGCACAATTCTTGGATCTATTGATCAGTGAACCTTACATATTTAGATTATTCGTGATAAATGTTCCAATACATTTCTATCCTCTGCGTAACATCACATCAGTGATGTCAGTCGGCGGCACCTTTCCGGATCTTCCTCTCCGTTCTCATTAATTCTACTTCAAGTGTCATCCTGCTCGAATCAATCTTAGACTTCAGTCCATCATCGTCAAGATCAAAGTAGAGCGCCCAAACTCCTTCTCCTTCCTCAACCGCCACAAAGCCTTCCCATCCCTCGAGTGTCAATCTATGATCTTGGCGCGTGCAGTCATACGGCCCAGTTATGTGAGGTTGTGCATCTTTTCTAACACCGTACTTCAGTTCGTATGTATTCCGATCAACGTATATCCAATTCATAACGGGTGGTTCGTCACATATTGAAGACACCAATCCCTCATATTTGGTATCAGGATAAGGAAGATAATAGCCCATAAATGGATGGCCAAAGCATAGTCCGTCTTCCAGGCTGGCGTCAATGTACAGCTCCAAACATTTTAGCCATAGCACTCTTATGGAAAGGAGCAGGAGTATTTACACAACTGACCTTGGAATCCTTTAGGACCACATAACGGTGATCTATCTCACGACTCCGTCGCGATGGTTTTAGACAATTGACTACAAGGTTGCAGCGGCGCGCTCGATGCTCTTCTTTGCGATCCTTTTGTTGCCCTTGTCTAATCGCTTCTGAGGTTCCCAGAAGAGCGGGGCAAGTTATGAGCGCAATGATCATGGGCAGTGACATGCCCTGGTCAGCCATTATTTTGAATACTGCTTGCGGACGGATAACTTTTGAACTTCCGATTTCAAAATTCGTTAATATATAGTTATCTCATAGAGTGTCCCGTCTCTCATTACCATCTCTCGCTTCATTTGAACGCGAGTTTGTGCAACTCGTAGCGAGCAGCAATTCTGAAACAGGAGGGGAGAATCTGACGTCCGCATTCCTCAGCCCATCTCAATCGTCTCATCGTACGATGGATATTGCGAGGATGTTTGAGGCATGTTTGAGTGTCTCATAGATTGGATAGTGACATTTTTTTGGAACTGACCCTATCTAAATGGAAAACTGTTGATACTCCACGTGTAAGAGATTTCATGACTTGCCCCTTCCTCCTTGGCCCACCCAATTAATAGACTATATGGATAGGATAACCGTATGTTGCGATGGGAGATAAATAGTAGCATGAATCTCTATCTGGTCTAAGAGCAATCCAGCGATTGCATTGGAACTCATATCTCCATCTTTCGTTTACACATTCATTGATCACCCATCAAAGAGCTGGACTCTCCTTCATTTATAAATTAAGCGGTTCAGATTTCAGAGAATTTCTCCTACATAATAAATCGCAATAATGGCATCTAAGTGAGTAGGGCTTTGCGTATACGTCAGCTATATTTCTAACTTTCAAACAGCTCAGCTTTCACCGACTCGGCCACACGCAACGCCTACACATCTGATAGTGAGGATGGGCGTGCTAGTGGAGGTCGCAAAGCAATGACTGCCATTCCTATCAAGGGTGAAGCTTCTTATCCATTACACGATCTTCCTAGTTCAGAGGGTCTCCGCAAACCAGCTGGTACGTTCCGATCATCCCGGCTGCGACTCTCACTAGTGAAGCATTAAGCCTAACGGCTGGCTCTAATCTAGGTTCCCTTCTCAAAGGTGCTACTGACGATGATGGTCAGCTCAAAAATGCAGGCTTAATGGTTGGCATCAAGCTGGACTTGGAAGCCGAGGTGCATTTAACAGCACGGGTAAGAGGTGACGTGGTAATAGGGCTCTATTGACGGTATACTGCTCTTATATGGACGGCCACTGGCGGGGCTGTCATATTAAGTTACACTAAGGTGGAATTGAAAATGTGGACTTTCGCATTGGCAGACCAGTCTGGGAATGTGCAGTATTGGATCTCCTTCGGATTTGTATTTTTGGATACGACTGAGGTTTAAATAAGGCTGGCCCTTTTTTAAACATAGATAGATATGGGGACTTATAAGATGGCAGGACAAGCGTAAAAACACAACATACCATAGATGTGAAGCACATGTGCTCTGGAGCACAATGAGAACGTATATATTTATGTCTTTGATTACTCTCATTTTGCTGTCTGTCATATATTTTTATCATCAAGTTTTCATGACCGCGCGACGTTACCTGTAAGGTGGCCTTGTCCTATCGCAAATTATAGTATTCAGTATCATCATCTTAATTTACCGTTAAACAATCTAATATATGAGGTCCTGAGCTTTAAGTAAGACTAGTTTATTAACAGTATGATCGATACCGATTCGCACTTAGGTGGTCACACTCTTCTGGCATTTAACCATTTCACCGTAGGAAGTAGGACATCCGATGACTTGATTTCGTTCCGCGTCTGGGTTTCTTTCAACCTACAGGTGAAACATGTGCCAATGATCAACGCTTCCTCTCATCATCATCATGAGCCTCATGGACTCTAGAAGCTGGAAGTAGGAATCACAGTACGGGATAGGACAGAAGCCTACATGCTGCAAGAGCGCACTTTGGAGCTCTCCAGCTATCCGGATACTTTTCCAAGCTAGGAAGGAGAAAACGATATCTACGCACCGCCGATCAGAGGCACAAACCAAGTGCATCATAATGTGCTGTAACGTTGCACAACTTCCTTCAGTTCAAGCTAATTGTTAGTCTAGTCTAGCGATCGATTTCGAGCAATTAAATAGCACCGGCATGCGTGTTCCCAAAGATGTCCGGCCATTGTTTCTGCATGGCGCTTATCGTTTCCTGCAACCCCGCAGCCTCTTTTCCTGAGCTAGTGCTAGATACAAAGCCACCATTCTGCCATGTCTTCTCGAACGCCCTAATCTCTTCGTATAGAGCTGTTTCGTTAAGGGTGCCTACCATTGCTGCCTCTTTCAGCCCGTCGACGAAGATTGACCACCTCGGCATATAATAGCTCCGGATTAAGCCGGACCACGCTTTGGATGCGTAGTCATTCAAATCTTCCGCATCCCAATTCCAGACGGTAACTTGGCTTCGGGCGTTGAAGGCAATTTCCTGCTCCATCCCAGAGGCACCAACCCACTGCTCAGCAGACGCAAGCCAGTCGCTCAAGGTGAAGTGCCTCGTCGTCGAGAGAACTTCGTCTAAGGAGTCAAGAAAATCGAGCAGCACGAGCGCTTTGCGCGCCAGTATCTGCCTGGAGGGATTGCTGTCCGAGGTCCCGTATGCCGAGATGCTCTGACTATACACGTGCAAAAGATCTAAGTAGATATCAATGAAAGCATTACTCATGACCTGCCGAGTCACGTCAACAAAATCAAGCTGAAAGGCAGGCACTTGCCACAAGGTAGGCTCCTCCTTCGTTGCACTAAGCATCAAGCTCCAGATTTGCTGCAAGGCGGAAGGGTCGTAAAAGAGAGCTGTTGGGGCTGGCCAATGGCCGGTCCTGTTAACAAGACCGGTGAGACTTGGCTCGAGTTGGTAGATTGAGGTTCCCACGCAAGGTACAGCATCATTGGTATTGTTGTAAACGTTCTGCCGCAGGAGCTCCCAGGCCTCATAAAGGGAGGAAGGAATGGCCCGTGACCCAGCATATCTCGTTGCAGCCCATTGCTGGAAGTAAGACTGAGTATCCAGGGGCTTGTCGGACCAGGCCTGGTCAAGAAGCAGGTCATAGACGATTTCATTCCCCTCATAACCCTCCGGAGTCAGGCCAAAGCCCACCAAAGAAGGCGACGTGGTTAAGGCTTCGACTGAATTTACTGTGATGTTGGTGATCTGACCTTCCAAAGCCATGTTGCCGCCAAAATCGTGCAGCTGGCACCATATCCAAGGCCGTCCGAAGTAACTCTCCGTCCGTTGCCACTGAGGTGCGCTTTCGGAGTAGAGATCGAGTATCAGCATGCTTTCTTTTCCTTCTGCACCTCCTAGGTATGCACTAATGCGATCCTGTGTCCAGAAGCTATTGGAGTAAAATAGCCAGCCTTGAAGCAGCCAGACCGCGGCAGGATTGGCATCGGTCAGGGCCTTGTAAGTGTACTCCGAAATGGTGGAAAGATATTCAACGTCTCCCGAGGCAGGTTGCATCTCATTGAATTGATCCAACGTGTAGATATTTGTGACGTTGCCAAAAGCATTGATTTGCCTGGAAAGGAATTCGTGCTGCAGTTCTGCGTAGGATTCGTCCAGCGGACTGAGAAACGTGTCTTGGGTGTACTGATCGGGAACACCACTCCATGAGGAGGCCTGGGTAATGTTGGCATTGGGACGCACCCGTATGAAAGCTTCGGGTACGAAACCTGCGAATGCGGGAAGGATAGGGGTGATTCCCAGTTCAACCATCCGGCTTACTATCTTTTTCTGAAGCTCAAACTGGGACTCGATCCAGGCAACGGATAGATTTCCCACGCCTCCCCATGATCCTTGAATATTGCCGAACCGATTCCAGGCCTGGAAAGCGGGACCGCTAAAGAAAGGCAAGATTTCTTCATCACTCATGCCTAGATCTCGGAAAGTGTCGAGAAAGATCTTCTCATAGCCGACCCAGGCCAGCTGCAGATTGATGCCTCTCCAGGCTGCCCAATCAAGAAGCCGCTCCCAATCTTCCCAGCTATACCATACAAACGAGTAGGAAAACGTCACTCCGTCAAGTCAGACTCGCGTTTCTTGACAGGGAAAACTAAAATAATGCCACATACCGGTATTCAGATTATATCTCCACGGCACAACACTTTCCCCTGTCAGGGTTGTATTTGGGGCCGGCAAGACCCGTGGCACTGTCTTGTAACTTTCGAGAAACCAGAACTCATCCAGCTGCAGGACCTCTGTTGCATAGTGCCGGAGCCTAATGTGCCATGGAAATCAGTCTTTTCTCAGTGTCGATAATGGAAACATAGGTTATCGAGGCTTACGTACCCTCTGGCCAGGGCGCTTAGAGTGGTCCCTTCAACCCGTATCCTGCCATTTCCCGAGGCTGTGACGGTATAATTGTCGTTAGAAGGTGGATTCCAGCGAGAAGCTCTGGTGTGGTTCGTAGTCAGATAAAAGTCAAAGTCATCCCCATGTCCCTGCAACAATCGATTTGCGAGATCCCTGATGCCATCTACAGGTTGAGCATTACCAAATAAAGGCAGGACACAAGCCACTCCGATCAAATACAGACGTGCTATATTAACCATTTTGAAATAACCTGAGAAGGGAATACGACTCTGTTCCCCTGATAAATCACCGTGCAACGCGATGAAGGGTTGAGTAGAGTAGATATGTGCTAGAATTCGGATGTCTCAGAGCGTTAAACATAGTCGTTGTTACGTTACGAAGCTAATTGACCAGACTAACTAATATCATTGAATACACAATGTTCAAACCTTGCGACGTTACCAACTAGATTGAGTAAACTTATCTGCAGTATAAACTATCGGCAAGATCCAGTATAACAATGTCGCTAATAATATATTTTTTCAACCCTACTCAAGCACTGTTCAAAGTTCAATATTCCCCAATGTCGCCACCAATTACTAAAATATTGTTATATGGTAAGTCTGTAGCTTGGATTGCTATACCCCGCAAACAAATCCCATTTAAACGGTGTTGTGCCTTACGGAAATAAGTCCCTTCCCCACCTTTCCCAATGAGCTTTGCATTGGGTGGCTTCAACAGCAATTCAGCTATCAAATAAGCCAGTCTAGACTTACTGTATCTGAATTATTATTCAGACTTTTTTTCCATCTTAATGAAATAACTTGCAAAATTCCTGCATCATGTTCATAAAGCATATTTGAAACGAATATATCAGATTAGGCGGACGTCTACCTCTGAGGTCCGCAATGTGAACCAGGTTGATCTTTATGCGAGATGGCACAGGGGGAAGCAGGCAGCCACCTACGTTTCATCTCTTACGGGGGACTTCGGTAGACGGTTCTCGGTTTTTGTAGGAGCCTGAATTCGGAATCTCCACATACTCTGTTAAATTTTTTGGTACTGTTGGAACTTACAGGTCTATGCTATCTCTGTGCATGTCTCCGATTGTCAATCTTGAGATTGCAAGAGAGAGCTAACCTGTTCCTCCATTGAAATATGAAGTTAATAATACCTTTGCCACACAACAATTAAAATAAAAGAAAAAACTAGAGAAAATCCTATTTAAGCTTATGTCAACATTTGAATAAGATTTCAACAAGCAGGATTGATTTATTATATTATCTATATCATCAATTGTCGATACTAATTACTATCCAAAATGTTAAGTAATTGTACGAGAAATAGGGAGAGTAGGAATTGCGCGATTGATTTTGCGATGTGGGATTGCCTGTGTATATTCGCGAAGCAGGCTCTCATTTAAAATAGGGTATGACATTTCGTTTGTGTACCTATCAAACTCATACTATGGAAATGTGTGCACACAGCAATTGATTAATGGTAGAATGTGGCTGTTGCTGCCTACTAGTCTGTCCCATCGTAAAGCCTATTAATTTGGCGTCCGGAGGTTCTTGCAGCCCCTTTGTAAGACACTACATCCAGCCACTTAGAGGGATCATCTGATTGGCTCTGACACGAGGCAAGGCGCACAGTGTCGGGGTGCGGGACGCGAAGATTTCCAGCTGTACGTAAGACGCGCGAAAGATTTGCATTTGCTGCCTTGTCCGGTGATTTATGTTTGTTCTGGGAGTCCTACACTGGGTGAGAGCCCGGATATCCTAGGAATCATGCGCTCTAGTTATCCAGTATTTACAAATTCCGGACATTGTGGAATTAAGGTAACAGTAGTGCTTACGAGGAAGAGAGCCTATAATTGTACCACGCTGCCCCTGTTAAGCTTAAAAGCTACAATGTCGTTTTTTGCCTAGAGAAAGTGGTGCGGCTGGACGAATTAATCATCCGAGGTCCACTCAGTTGTCTGGCCCTGACGGCGCCTCCGCCAATCATATCGCACGTTGAGACCCAAACATAGCTGACGCATTTGTCATCCGGACTCCTTATGAAAGTCCGAGGTGCGGTATGGGAAGGGCCTAATCGGGAAAACGAGCCCATGCCACTGTGCCTGTGATTTATCTGTTGTCATTTATTTCTCTTATAATATTTCTGCAACTCTGCTGCATTCTCTCCACAAGACAAGGCGAATTCATGACTTTCAATTGATACTCAGTATCTTATAAGGCCAGGCTGCTTATAACTGTTTTTAATTGAAAATGGAATCGAAAGAGACTGCTGAGGCAGCCAATCACACCTCGATGCAGGGCCAAGACGATGCCGTCAGAGAGAAAAACTTCGACGCCAACATTGCAGAAAGCAAAGAGAATCCATCTGAGCAAGCTTCTACGACATTGGGAGACTTAGAAAATGCCGATGATGATCCCAAAACGGGAGAGACCGAGGCTGAGGATGAAAGTCAGTATGTGACCGGTGTCAAGCTAGTCACTCTGGTCCTGGCGCTATGCATGGCAGTCTTCTTGGTGGCTTTAGATCAAACAATTATTGCGACAGCTATTCCCAAGATCACGGATCGTTTTAACAGTATCTCGGATATTGGCTGGTATGGAAGTGCTTATTTCTTGACGAGTACTTCACTGCAACCAAGTTTTGGTCGCATCTACAAGGTCTTCAATGTCAGTCTACCTGCTGGGAAAATTTCTTGACTGAAACCCTTCACGGATCAGACCACACTAACTCATACGCAACCCACAGGTAAAATTCGTCTTTTTGATTGCCATCAGTGTCTTCGAGCTCGGATCCCTAATATGCGCCGTGGCACCCTCAAGCAAAGCGCTTATTGTTGGTAGAGCAGTAGCTGGCATGGGGGTGGGTGGCATCTTCTCTGGTGGGCTGGTGATCATCGCACGTTCTCGTGAGTATTTTAAGCCTCAGCCTGTAAACCTAACCCAAGCTTACAGATCTTTGATTTCAGTTCCGCTACGGCAGCGACCCATGGTCTTTGGCTCTTTTGGGGGAATGTGGGGACTGGCTTCAGTGGCCGGACCCTTACTTGGAGGTGTATTTACAGATAAAGTATCATGGCGCTGGTGTTTCTACATAAAGTATTTCTCCTCGTTCGCTTTCATGGATGTTGGCTAATCCATTACAAGTCTTCCCATTGGAGGTCTCTCTATGGCAATTGTGTTCTTAGTGCTGCACCTCCCTCATGATCCTAGTCACTCGGAGAGATCCTTTTTGGATCGTTTCAAAGAGATCGATCTTATTGGCGCTTCACTACTTATTCCAGCCATCATCTGTTTGCTCCTCGCTGTACAATGGGGTGGCAATACCTATCCTTGGAATAATTCCCGAATAATAGGCCTCTTTGTCGGCGCTGGTTGTTTATTGATTCTCTTCGTCTACAGTCAGATTCGCCTGGGTGAGAAAGCTACCCTCCCCCCACGCATCCTTAAACAGCGTACAGTTGCTGCTGCGAGCGCCTTCGTGTTTTTCTTCGGCGCAGGAATTTTCGTTCTGATGTATTACCTTCCACTTTACCTTCAATCGGTGAAGGCATCCTCCCCGACGAAGTCCGGGATTGAAGTCCTACCATTGATGCTTTCCACAGTCTTAACATCCATCCTTGCCGGTATATATGTTACAATCGTGGGCTATTATACCCCGGCAATCATTCTTAGCAGCGCTCTTATGACAGTCGGAGCAGGCCTCATCACAACATTCAGTGCTAACACGATTTTTGGAAAATGGTTTGGCTACCAAATTATAACTGGCCTCGGTGCTGGCGTAGGCTTCAACATCCCAATGGTGGCGATCCAAACGGCTCTGTCTATAGACGACATCCCTATTGGGTCAGTATCCATTATGTTCTTCCAATCTCTCGGAGGGGCACTTTTCATTGCCGTCGGCCAAGCTGTTTTCCAGAACGGTTTCATCGATGGCCTCAAGAAGTACGCGCCGGAGCTGGACCCAAAAACAATGGTGAATACTGGGGCAACAGCCATACGTGGTTATTTGAGCCAGATTGGTCGAGAGGACCTACTGGAAAACGTAATTGAAGCCTATGTTAGTGGCTTGAAAAATAGCTACCGTGTTATTGTAGCTGTTTTCGCAGTTGCATTTCTGGCATCTTGCTTATTCGAGTGGAAAAGTATTAAGAAGGCAGGTAAAGATGGAAAAGGCGAAGTACCAGTTGCCATGGGATAGACCTATAGAGCCGGGAAAACGTCATCAAGTTCATTTGTTTGATATATAGATTACATTGCTATATTTCCTTAATATTGCCGATCTTTACACTCCACTCATATGGAACACCAAGCAGAGGAGTTAATAAACACATCCTTACCTGGATTAGAATCTGTATGGAAACATTTGTATGCAGCTTGCCCTTGGCAAACATTTCTGTTGGTTTTAATTAAATTTGAGTGAAGTCTCGAGATATTTGTAGAATCTCGGACTTTCCGTTGGCGAAGTACTGCACTTACGCCAAAGCTCGGAACCGGTTCCGCGTAGCCAAATTCGAGGCTTCAATCTGCTCCTAACCTCCAATAAACGTCGTTGCTCGGGTACCTGTCGGGTAGTTACATTCGCGCTAGTATCTCGATTTGGTCCATTCCCGATATATCCCCCGCAAGTGAAAGTTTAATATATTCATGTGTGATTGACCTGCATCTCGCCATCAAACTGTTCAATAGTAGATTAAGCATTTCAGCATGGCCTCCGATATTCCGTCCACACAACTCGCCGGTTGGGTTGAGGCCTCCGGACCCACAGCACACGTGATTCTGCGGAGAGATATTCTAGTACCGCAACCTGGGCCCGGAGAAGTTTTGGTGAAGCTAGCATATACTGGTGTCTGGTATACTCATGATTGATTTATTGTATTAGCTGTATTGCTAGATATTATTCTAACAAAGTGGATGCGTCCCATAGTTTTTCTGACGTGGCACGTATATTCGGCGAGAAACCGTTAATCACAAATGTAGCCGGGCATGAGGGGGTGGGGCACGTCGTCAAAGGTAATTAAAATCAACGATATTATTCCTGCGACAGAAATAATTTCAAAATTTAACATCATATAGTTGGAACAGATGTGCCAAGCATCTTGGTCGGCCAGAGAGTTGGTGTCGGGTGAGTACTCCTTTTCGTGCCCAACTAGAAGAGATCTTGGTACAGAGGTGAGAACAAAGATATTAATCCAGAATATACTAGATGGATCAATAATGTGTGCAATCAATGCGAAGTGTGTGAGCAAGATTACACGGCCTGTGAAAAGCAAGAGAACTCTGGACGAGTGAGTATCAGCCTCCGCCTTGCTTCATGTGATGTATGGATAAGACTAAGGTCCGTATGATAGAGTGTCCCAGGGACCTTCCAACGTAAGCCTTCGGCCCATTTTAGTGTTGATGTTAGTTAACAAGTGTCTAGAATATGTTATTACAAACGAAAAATTCATTACCAAAATACCAGAATCTCTGGCATCTGAACTGGCCGCTCCACTACTTTGCGGTGAGTACCAAGAACCCCAACATATTGGAAATGTATCACGACTCATGATACTGTAGCTGGAATTACTTTGTTCTCAGCAATCGGAAAAGCCAATCTCCATCCTGGAAACTGGGTCGTTCTTCCAGGGGCTGGCGGTGGCTTGGGCCATATGTATGTGCTTTCCGTTGATGCATCGCATCTGACTAAGTTCAAACCAGTGGAATCCAGATCTGTAAAAATAGAGGATATAAAGTAATTGCAGTGGATACGTGAGTACTAGTTCATTATCTCCAGAAGAGTGTATTCGGTGAATGTCCCGCTCATAAAACCTCTTCCACTCACAGGGGCGCGGAAAAAAGGGAGCTTTGTCTTCGATTGGGCGCAAGCCATTTCCTGGACTTCAAAGCTGATAATGTACGTATAATTCTGATTGCCAATAGAGTCATTGTTAACGAATAGTTCTGTCCGTTCAGGTAGAGGAGGGTGTTAAAAAGCTCACCAATGGGTATGGTGGCCACGCTGTGATATGCACCGCCGGCTCATTGCATGCATACAAGCAAGCATTTCAGCTAGTCCGCAGACTCGGCACAGTCGTTTGCATTGGATTAACAGCATCTGATCTCCCAGTATCCCCGTTAGAAATGGTCATAAAAGGTATGGCACATGTCCATCTTTGAGCAAACTATATGAAGTGAAAATTCAGACTAATGCACGTAACCATATAGGTCTCAGAGTGATAGGATCCTCGGTCGGAAAAACTACTGAAATGAACGAGCTCATGGAGATGGCCGTGAGGGGAGATGTACTTCCAATGGTTGAAGTCTTCGAGTTTGATCAACTCGATGATATTGTTCACAAGCTTGCTAAGAATCAGTTTAAGGGTCGGGTTGTGGTGAAAATCCCGCAATGATAGAAAAAATTGCAGTAGAAGATACAATATTACAGAAACATCAGCATGCGAAACTTTTTCTTGTGAATTTGATCTAGACTATATGTCTGTGGGAGAGACTTGACTATCCCAAAAAATCATGAAGCAAGTCAAATCTCTCTATTTTCAATGGCCAAGGTATGGCAGCGTTAGATTTACTTCCACAAAGATGTTTACATATGCATAATACATGGAAGAGCTCACCTTTCAGGTATTACTACTCGTAATTTTGTCTAATGGTAGACTCTTATGATTAACAATATTATGTGGATTGAGGATGTTGATCGGTCGCTCTCCAATTTGAGCCTTACTTTAAGAATGCTGAGATCGATATGTCTGAAAGACACCCCTACTTGTCTCTTTTCTGGGCGCCATTAGCAAGTCCGCTTTATTGGGATGCCTCAAGATATGATTCGTCCAATATCTCCTTGTCTGTGTTATACATCGATAGGAGGCATGAAGAGTGAGCAGCATCTCCTGAGGATCTCCTAGGAAATACTACAATTCTGATATATTGACTGGTATGATAAGATATGCTACCATGCTCTCATTTCGTGATCTGGTTCGGTTTGAGAAAATTTGTGTTTCGAGCCTTCCCGTTACAAGTAATAAAAACAACCTCCCCGTTCCGCCCGCACTATCCGTAACTCCGAAGCCCTGTCTTGCCATCCCTTTCGGGGCTTTTTTTATGGATATCTACCAAAGCACGGGATAAGGTCCACAATTCATGGAAGCTGATATGGTTAGATACATTTGCTAGCTGTATCCAATTGAGGCCCATTTGAGAGGACGTGGCGGGACAGCCGTCAGCACCTTAGACAAGTGACTTCATTAGTACATGCTTCAAAGCGCAGGATTTCCGCGGCAATAGTTCTACGAGTGCTTTCTTATCTCTTCTATCTCATGAAGATAGGAAACTGATAAGAAGTATGGAGAAATGCATCCAATGTTGGAATGTATCAGTCTTATCCTGAGCCATAGCTTCCATAGCCTATTATCGTTATCCAGATCCTCATGTGTATCTTATCAATGCTACCAGATAACTATACCATGTAAATATAACTGAATAGCCACGATTTATATCAATCTTCTGCATTTCCTATGTAGTGTTTTGTTAATTGAATTGGTGTAACTTCTCAGGACTTGTCAAATATTTCAATATGATGTCCACGGAAGTTCTTAAACACTACGCCCTCTCTCGCTTCACCTCTCTTGTCCCCACAGAAGTACGATTCACAAACCCAATCAAGCTGCTTCAGAGCCTCTCAGTTAAGCAATGGCTTTTCTTCGCGGTACGTGACAGGTAATCTCGACTGCTTATCCCAGACCCTAACTAATTTTAAAGGTCGGATATATCGCCTGGACGTGGGATGCATGTGATTTCTTCTCTGGTAGATACACGAGGCCCACCAATAAAACTGCTATAGGAGCTAATATACTCTTAGTGTCTCTTACAGTACCCGAAATTGCAAAAACCTTCAACAGGAGCAACTCAGATATTACTTGGGGTATAACGCTTGTTCTAATGTTCCGATCCGTTGGTGCGGCTATTTTCGGTTTCGTAGGAGATAGATACGGCCGAAAGTGGCCCTTCATTTTCAACAATTTCCTTTTCATCATTCTCGAGCTTGGAACTGGATTCACACAAACTTATACGCAATTCCTTGTTGTAAGGGCTTTATTCGGCATCAGGTGAGAAATATGATAGTTTAGTTGGTTTCTCCATAACTAATTCGGTTAGCATGGGTGGACTCTATGGGCTGGCAGCATCTACTGCACTGGAAGACGCCCCCGAAGAAAGCAGAGGAATACTCTCGGGAATTTTCCAGCAGGGATATGCATTTGGGTATCTTCTAGCCACCGTCTTTGCTAGGGCGCTGGTACCTACTCAACATGGATGGCGTGCATATTTCTGGTTCTGTGCGGGTCCACCCGTGCTCATTATACTGTTTCGACTCACTCTACCAGAGAATGATTCTTTCCTTCACGGAAAGAAAATAAGAGAATCTCGAGGGGAACCCTGGAAGCTATTCGTATCTGAAGCAAAATCCGCAGCAAAGAGTCACTGGCTCATTATCTCCTACCTAGTTGCACTCATGGCAGGACTGAACTTTATGGTATGATTGAAGCACGTCCATTTTAGCTGCTCATTACCTGCTAATAACTTGTCAAAGGCACATGGTTCACAGGACCTCTATCCTACACTATTGCAAACGCAATTCAAGTTCTCAAGCGATAAGGTAACACTAACACAAGTAACAGCAAATCTCGGCGCCATGTTTGGTGCAACAGTCGTCGGATATCTCTCCCAAGTGTTCGGACGTAGATTGAGCATTATTTGCGCTTGCATAGTTGGTGGGGCCTTGATTTACCCTTATACCTTCGTTGATGATACGAGCGTAATGGCTCCGGCTTTCTTCGAGCAAGCTTGTGTATTGGGAGCTTTCGGGGTCATTCCGTAATATTCCTTCTCCACCTTATGGATTTGGAGTTATTTTACTGAGTCGTTATAGGATTCACCTTATGGAGCTATCACCACCGGCTTTCCGATCGCTCATTGTGGGTCTGACATATCAGCTTGGCAATCTAGCCTCTTCCGCCTCCTCGACTATCGAGGCGACAATCGGTGAGCGATTTCCTTTGCCCCGTAGGCCCGGTGAGGCGGTGACATATAATTATGGCCGTGTGATGTGTATATTCATGGGAGCTGTAAGTACCTTATTCACATTGAGTTGTGTAAATCATCTCTAACGGTGCAGGTCTGGGCATATATTTTGATCGTCACATTTATTGGGCCAGAAGACAAAGGCAAGAGCATGGCAACGGTGTCTGAGGATGGTGGTTTAGGAATAATTGAAGCAGTTGAAGATGCTGATGGACTCGCTGCATCAGGCCGCGACTTTCATGCTAAAGGAACTGAAGCTCAGGAGAAGACGGACCTAAAACAGGATGTCTAAAAGTGGAGGTGTTCCCTCTGGTGGATTGCGTCTCGAGCTGTCCTTCAGGTGTGGCCCAGTGATGCGCAAGAACGTCGACGCGTATGTTTGGACAAGTCGCTTAGCTATGAATTTTAGCACGTCAAGCGTACTCGTACTCGAGTACGTAGAAGGCCCTCGGGTAAAAGTACATAACGTACAACTTTCATTTGCCATTTGCCACCTGGACCGCGCTTTTCATAGTGCGTACTGCTATATGTACGCAATAATGCTGCAGTCATGATTCAGTGGTTCCTTACTAATCTCTATGTCGGCGTCGGGTTTGGGTATCGCCGCTATCGGCTTTCCAGGTAGAAGTGCTCATTTCGTCCGAGGCTCTCTATCTACATATATTGGAGGAGCGCCCACATGTGCTTTTCTGTTAGGAATGACCTGATAACTTTCTCGAGACCGGTTTTGCAGGTCAACTTAAGTCAGATTCTCAATATCGCCAATAATTTTGGTTTAACTTCCGATCGTAATCATGCCTCTCGTCAAGATTGACTTAATTAAAGGGGTTCGGTCTGCAGAAGAAATAAAGAAGCTTGCCGACACCGTTCAAGATGTGATGTTGGCTAAGTTTAATGCACCTCCACGCGATCGCTATCAGGTCCGTTTAGACCTCTCTAGTATCGTTGTGTAAGCTGATAATTAACCAATTCTAATCTAGATCATCACTCAACACGAGCCATACGAAATTATCTGCGAAGATACTGGTCTTGGCCTTACTCGTTCGCCGGCACTTGTTGTAATCCAGATCTTTCAACAAGGGCGCAGCACTGAGACCAAACAGGCTACATATGCTGCTTTATCAGAAGAGCTACTAGAGAAATGCAATCTGAAACGTGAGGACCTTGTTATCAGCTGTGTTGAAAATACTACAGCGGATTGGAGTTTTGGAATGGGAAGGGCACAATTTCTGACAGGAGAATTATAAAAAAAGCCCTCAAGAAAACGAAGAAGCTTTCAAATGCTGTTGGAAGCAGTACACCATTTGTTTAATTAATACTGGTATTATTTATCGCTAGAGACAAACTATAGATTAATACACTCGAAATACTGTTATCTCGATCACTTACCGACTCATGAGACTTGAACTAATAATCTAGAAATTACTGAATTGGGATCATGACATCATTGCGGCTGTCGCGGGGCGGTCGGCACGATATCTCGTGATACTCAGCATCCGGCCCCCATCTCAATCAAAGGTCTAAAATTGACTTTATATGCTCTCTTTCCGACTGAATTATGCGCTATCGTCTTATTTCTGTTCAAGTGTGCTGGCTGGTGGCTGGGTACATGTCCAGCCTCGGTCACGTGCAGATAACAAGCTCGTTGAGATAAGAAGTGAGGCTTGTCCGCTTGCGGTAGGTGGGGTGGTTGCCTGCGCGTAGCATAGCGTGCGTGGCAGCTAACAATCAATATTTTTACAGACATATCAAACCGATAAATTGCAGCCTTTATGTGCATAGTAGGAGAACAGATGGTGTAATTGATAACTGGAATAACATCGCTGCGATGCCGTGGTGCTTGTTAAAAATTGAATCATCTCTCAGAGAGCTTCCTGGCGCATTTTTAAATTCTTATTCAAGTTTCTGGTAAACGGGAGGAGTACAAGTCGACCCTCTAGGGATGATACTGCCATTCATTCCATAATGGACACATTGGGTATATGAAGATCACTCGGTTTTTAAATGCTTACTTAAAATAGTAATATTGCCAAAATAACCCCGGCTAACCTATCTATATAAATGAACATGGCGTAATTGTACCTCATATGCGATATGCTCCCGACATTTATTCCTATCATTTAGCCCATCTATAAAAGTTAACAAAAGAATGGAGCTGATTATGAGCTTTGTTTAAGACTTGATCGAAGTTCTGAAGCAACAGCGTCTCCAACTTGTGCGGTGGTTGCAGATCCTCCCAGGTCTCCAGTCCTTATCTGCAGCCCTCCATTTTCCTTAGATTCCAGTGTCTTCGTTACCGCTCTTTCAATGAGAGCTGCTTCCTCTGCCATATTGAATGAGTAACGAAGTAACAACGCCAGACTCAGGATCTGGCCGATTGGGTTCACGATGCCCTTTCCGGAAATATCTGGAGCACTGCCGTGGACAGGTTCGTAGATGCCTTTGACAGGACCTTCTCCGGGAATGCCAGACACACTGGCACTGGGAAGAACACCGAGAGAGCCGACTAGACCTCCGGAGATGTCGGATAAAATGTCCCCAAAAGTGTTGTCAGTGTGAATGATGCCGTTGAACTTGGTAGGTGCTCTGACGAGAATCATGGCCATGCTGTCTGCAAGTTGGTCATGCACTTTGACGTCTGGAAACTCTTGACTGAGCGTCTCATGTGTGACCTTCCTCCAAAACCGTCCGCTAGCCAGAACATTGGCTTTGTCCGCACTCCAGATAGTCGCAGGTCCACCACTGCCCTTCCAATCTCCGTCACGTCCTAACTGCCTCGCCAGAGCTGCTGATACTCTAGCACATCTTTGAACTTCTGAGCGGTTATAGACCCAAAGATCGGAAGCGGAATCTGCGTTTTCCGTCTTTGTACCAAAATATGCGCCGCCACAGTTCTCTCGGACCACGATAAAGTTGACTCCGGACACAATCTCTGGCTTCAGCGCCGACTGTTCTACGAGACTCGGTGCGTAAAACTGGCACGGCCGAATATTGGCAAAGGCATCTAGGCGCTTTCTCAACAGAAGAATGCCCTTTTCAGGGCTAATTTCGCCGGCGACCTTCGCCCATTCAGGTCCTCCTACACTTCCCAGGAGAACTCCATCACTAGCAGCGGCCATATCCAAGACTTCGTCAACGATTGGCTTGCCATGGCGGTCCAAACTTGACCCACCAATGAGGCCGTAGTTGAGCTCTACCCGGAAATCTGGACGCTCTTCTATGAGAACGTTAAGTACTTTAATTGCTTCTGCCACGATTTCAGGGCCGACATGATCACCTGGGAGGACGAGGATCTTTCGTTTGACGGTCATGATGGCTACGTAGGTCAATGGAGAGAGGCAGGAGAAGAAAAGGGAATTGGAATGAAAATGAACTAGGACTGGGTGATTACGAAAGTATCACAAGTTAAGTTTGATCTTTGATTGTCTTAAAACTGCCCCTCCTCTCTCTCCGTTCTCGCGGAGCTTTCCCATGGCGAAACAGAGCTTTGCGCGACGTAACGTAAAACTGCCCCCCAAAAGCGTACCCGTCCGAGATCGGGATATCTTTCAGTACACTTAGTTTGGTTTGTAAATAATCCGTCTGAAGTGTATGCGGCACGCTCCGGATTAGACAAAAGTTGCCCCTCCTTGGGCTCACTGCGGGGTGATGATCTAGGGACCTGTGATGCCTCTAACGGCGATCCACTTAGCGAATCCACCTAAAAGCACACCCCAACCGTGCTGACACACTATATTCCTCCAGCTGATGCTGTACTCTGTTCTGTTTTATTTTGTTTTATTATTTCATATCGTCTTGTCGCATTGCTAAGAAGAATTTGCCAATCTGTGCAGTTTCCAGTCTCGAATCTATTTTATTACCGGCCCCTAAAAGATATAAACACCAAAAAGGCTTCAAACATGCCAGGAAGACTTTCAGGCAAGGTAGCCATTATTACTGGCGCTGCATCTGGTTTTGGCAAAGGCATTGCTGCCAAGTTTGTCCAGGAGGGTGCCAAAGTCCTCATTGCAGACCTCTCCGCCGAAGCTGGTCAGAAAGCTGCTGAAGAGCTTGGATGCGGTTTCGCTGTCGCGGATGTCACAAGTCGCGAACAGTGGGAGGGTCTACTCGAAAAAGCCGTAGAAGATTTCGGTGGTCTTGATATCGTCGTCAATAACGCTGGAGCAACTTACCCAAACAAGCCCACTGGCACTGTAACGGATAAGGACTTCGACTTGGTCATGAATGTCAATGTGAAGTCGATATATCTGTCTTCGAATGTCATCGTACCTTATTTCATAGATAATAATCGCCCGGGTGTTTTTATCCAGGTCAGCTCGACCGCCGCCATTCGACCTCGGCCAGGATTGACCTGGTATAACGCATCCAAAGCTGCAGTTAGTATTGCAAGCAAGACCATGGCGGTCGAGTACGGTCCTAAGAAGATTCGGTTCAATAGTGTATGCCCGGTGGTTGGGAGCACAGGAATGTAAGTTAAGCCACGCAATCCCCTCCGAATGCCGCCTTGGGTCATCAGATGCTTGAATATGTTGACTGCTCCTTAATATCTGTCGACTCTTTTGTTCCCAGAGTAAGATCTAATCTGTGTTGTGCAGGACGCACCTCTTCCTGGGAAAGCCAGATACCGAGGAAAACAGGTCAGCCTTTGTGTCGACCATTCCTATCGGTCGCGGATCAACCCCTGCCGATGTAGCCAATGCCTGCTGTTATTTGGCCAGTGACGAGGCGGAGTTCATAACAGGAGTAGATCTCGAGGTCAGTAATTTATCCTATATCACTGCTCTTTCCCGTTCTTTCCTTTGGGTTTTGTTTTCCCACCTGCCAGTGAGCGAAATTGAAACTGACCAACGCTCTAGGTTGATGGTGGGCGATGTGTTTGATTTGTACCAATAGGGCATGCTGCATCGATTGTAGACGTATTTACATTACGGCTCAATAGCCTGTCGGGTTATCACACGTGCTCCTGCATACGGACACAATGTTTACCATACCACATTGATGATTTCGATGCATTATTTATTAGTATATCTAGAACCAATAGACATGATTATCATCCAGTAGTTCTTCCGAAATAAAATAACGAAGCTATATATACTCATTTGAGCGGTGGTCTTTCTTCCTTTTGCTTTCTTTTGGTAGTTTAATTGCATCTACGGAACAAGTCGCTCAGGGGTTTAATGAAATAGATAGTAGGTGTTATTGCATGCGGATGATCTCTGCTCTATCACCACGACCTGAAGAATCTCGTATCAGATACTCTACATTCACACGAGTTGCTCCGGCCCGACGTTTGTTGCTCGTCTCAATTGATCACTATTCATTTCACAAATAGCAGGGGGCTGAAGTGGTTCGGCAGCCACCTGAGAAATCTTGAAGGTCTTCCGGAACGTACCACCGGAGTTTCCCACATCGCGGACTCCCCACAGCCACCCTAAAGTGCGGGGGCTTTCGGTAGTTGGAAAACCAACACCTTAGAGACGCCCCAACCCAGGCCGTATTAAGTCCTTACCAATTGCTACACTTCGAGCAGGTCACTGCTGACAATCATCGCCGGGCCGATATGTCAAGCTGGAGCAAGATGTTAATCAGAAAGCGGGATCTGCGGAACTCGTAGATGAGGAGAAGCGGGCAAACTGCGGCATCGTGACTCTGCCGTGGACATCTGCATCGAGTGCATTGAAAGCAAGGAAAACAAACTGCAAATCTGCAAGAAATATAAAACAGTACAAATGAAGGTACACTGTATAAGAAACAATCTATACCTAGATGCGAGATCCAGATCGAGCCTCCCACGTAGCCTTGAACCCTTCCCTTCCCCCTTCCTGTGGACCGACGCATCCGCACAGCCTTAATGCCACATGGCCAAGCTCCTGTAGAAGCCTTCCACTCATCATCTTTTGCCTCCGTGTGCCGAGAACAGTATCGGATAGCTAAACACGTGATCGTATGTGAACTAAAATCATGTGATTGCAGAGACGAATTCCCCGTGGGCCCCCACAGTCAATGTCGATTACCGACTGCATTTCACCTCCAGAAACTCCAGGGCTATGATCGCTGGCTACACGGCCACGCCCCCTCCTAAGAAGATCGCAGCAATTGCTGCCATGACATAACTGGATTGCGGATTGTGGATGTACCTCTACTTCTCACAATGCCCTCCGCTCCGTCCACCCCGTCGTCGTTGTCGCAGAGCAGCAACAGCGCGCGTTCAGCTCCAAAGGTGAGTGAAAAATGCCGACGTACATGAATGGTGGCGGTCTTGCGACTAGAAGACAATTGACCAAACATACCTATAGGTGAAGGACAGACCATACGAATGCCACGAGTGCCATCTCACCTTCAGTCGTCCCAGTCATCGCGACCGACACGCTGCTTCCCATCATCCACGGCATCAGCGCCCCCAGCTGGTCTGTCCCCAGTGCCAAAAGACATTCCTACGAAATGACGTCTTGCTCCGCCACCTCCGCGGCGTCCATCAGATCCATCCTCCACGAAAAGGCAGCGCCCAACGCTCGTGTATGCTCTGTGTTCGCAAGAAGTTGAAATGCGATCGAGAACAGCCATGCCAGTCATGCACCAATGCGCAAGCAGCCTGCGTATACAAGAAAAATGTCCAGAGACCCGGCGAGGTCGAGCCGGCACCGCCGGCCCCATCGCACGACGAACTGCCTTGCGTCTCGAAGGAGCAAGATTATCGCATCGATTGGGAGCAGGTGAATCTTCCGCGGGTGGACGAGCTGCCAACGCCAGAGGAAGATGCCGGCTCAGGGTTGAACGAGGTTGGATTTCAATCATCTGACAACTTCCTCCTGATGGACAATGTCAACGCAGGATTGTTGAACAGTGTGAACGTACTCGGCCTTGATTCATATGGAATGCCACCGACAGATCCATCCATGCAGAGCAGTGTTCATGATCCCATATTTCGCATGTCCGCCCCGGGCCTGTCAGGAAGCATGGGATTAGGTACCGGTGGCCTAGATTGGCTGGATTTCCTTCATGAGCCCATCATGGACTCGGAGTCAGTCACGGGAGAGAATATGGTCGAGGCCCTGTCAGGACCAGCGATTGGCGATCGTGGCTATCGAAACGCCCAGGGCATCCAAGCCATGCAGGATTTTCAAGCTTCCGCAGCAGAATCTTTGGGTTCGTCCGATCCATCGAGAAGAGCAAATGCCCCCGCGTGGTCAGCGGCCCAACAGTGGCCGTTCGAACAGAGTCGCGAGCGCGTGCCACCAAGGTATCAGTTACCACCTCTTCGTGACGTTCTACAAGGCAGTCTTAAGGATAAAAGTGATGGAAATGGCAATACGATGGAGTGTCTCATTCAGCTTCTGTCAAGCCCTTATATTCCCAAGCTTGACGACTCCCTCCAGGACTACACGATCCTTCCCGCAGTTCATTTGCTTCAGCGTACAGTTGACAAGTTTTTCAGCGATTTCCACAGTGTTTTACCCATTATTCACGTTCCAACTTGGAGTCTCTCCAGCTGCCCAACCGTGCTCCTTACAAGCATGGCTTGCATTGGAGCAATGATGCTCGAGGACGTAGACTCCATGGATAAATCTAGAGCATTTAGCGAACTATGCTCTCGCATGATTCTCTGGTTGGTAAGTTGCATCCCATTTTCTGCAAGTGATATGATCGGATCTTTCGTGCTCAGATCACTTTTATGGAAACCATCTTAACATGACTACAGGGCGGTTCCGATACCAATAACTACTCCGACCTCGAATACCTGAGTGCATGCTGTCTCCACCAGATCTACTCACTAGGCTCCGGCAACCGTCAGTTATATCAAGACGCCGATAGATCACGCGGAATTCTCGTGGGTAGTTTGCGAGGTATGGGTCTTCTTAATTCTCGGATCTCCATTGAGGCAGAGAAAGAAGGGTTTCAGCCATCTGCAACAGTCAGCCCGGAAGAGATGGAGGCAGAATGGCTGCAGTGGAGAGACCAGGAACAAGAGAAGCGAGTCACCTGGGCATCATTCGAATATGATTGTAGTCTATGTACACTCACCGGTCGCCGGGGAGCGGTCGATCTTGGGGAGCTCCCGAGGAGATTGCCCTGCATCGAGTCTTTGTGGGAAGCCACCTCGGCTCAAGCATGGCGAACACTTGCCACACATTCAGCCTCTTTCTGCTTTGGTGTGTCTGTTACAGACGCGCTTCAAGGTCTTATGTCAGGGAAACCGATTTCGATGGGCCTATCATCTTGGGGAAAGAGACTCTGTAGTCAGATCATTGGCAGACTTCTTTGGGATCTCAAGCAATTGGAGGTTATATCCTTCTCTGAGATCCTTCGTCTCCCACCACTTCTTGCCGTTCAACGACAAGCAAAACTGGCGCTCTTACAGGGGTTCGATAATCTTGCTCGTGGTGTGAAGCAGCCAGGCTCCGTCAAGGAGCTAATTGATTACAAGTAAGGACAGTCCATTCCTAATCCGATATGATCGAAGTCTTACATTCTTATCCAGCATAACTCAACTGGTTCTTCATTACTGCAACCTCTATAGTGCCGAAGACGTAATGGAACTCGTGGTTTATGTGGTGAGAAATGTTACTGCCAGTCGCCATACGTCGGCGGAACATAGTCTCGACGCCGCCAAACACCAGTTAAGAGCCAAATTTGCCAGTGATCCTTGTCGGACGCGGAAGCTAGTCTGGCACGCTGCTCAGATTACTGCAGTAGCCAACCAATATCTCGTGTCGGCACCTTGCGAAATTCTGCGCATTTTCATGGGCTGCATATTTCTGATGGCCTTTGCGAAATATGGCCCCGACATATCGATTTCCAACGATAGTCGGCAGCGTCCCAATATAAGGTTGGATGAGATAGACAAGAGCCAGAACAATTTGGTTGCTGAGTGGATTCGCCACGGTGGTCCAGCTAGCATTACTGGTACCGGTAATATCTACTCCAAAGAATTTGCTGCATCAATTAGTATCCAGACCCAACAATTACTGCAGAAAATCCAGTTCTGGGGCTTATCACAGAAGTTCATTAAAATTCTCGAAATGTTCCAGAATAGCGGGGACTGAGTCCGTCTGATGGAAAGAAACTGACAATAATTGTATTCGGCGGGCGCCCGCGTTGCAAATAATATCTAGCTACGACGTATATGGACGTCCTGGATACAGATGAGTAACGCCCTAAAGGTATGTTCCGTTTAATCCTTCATATCTCTCACCAATTAAGCTTTAGTTAGTACAGATATTTGATCATATCTCGTCTCTTGCGGCAGCACTCTCTAGAAGATAGCCAAACAGTTAGGCGGGCTGCTAACACCNGCCTGGCATATTCAGTGGTGCACTTGCAACGAAGAACTCCCAGCGGTTCTCTAGTTGGCAAATCTGGGCTAGCTCGTCGAGATCAAAAAGCTCGCCAATTGGCATACCCCATCCCGGTAATAAGACCTCGTGCATAAACGCACCTTCTGCATCGGCCTGGCCTCCCGATCGTGGATAACTCTTCTTTGGAGGATAAAGTTCAAAAGATATTGCATCGCTTGCTACAGCTGCAAATCCAGTATCCCAGATCCACCGGAGCATTTCCTCTGTACCTTCTACCCCAGCATGTTGAGGCGAGCTGTTCGTGGCATAGGCTGTTCTATCTGCTGGGGTCATTTTTGTCTCCCACTCCTGGGTGACGCCAATGCGGACGAAAAGGATATCACCGAATTTGAAAGTCACATTTTGCTCTCGTGCAATTTCTTTCAATGTCGATAGTGGTATGGAATGATCCGAGAAGGTGGAATATGTGATGCCACGCCTTTTAGCATATTCCACATAATCCAGGAGCACCCCTCGTCCACAAATTCCTTCTCGGGCCCAGTGCTGGAGCCCAATTCGCGAGCTTTTGCGGTCGGTGATTTCTGAGGACCTTACGCCACCATAGAACACTCTTTGCGATGGGCGTTCTGGTGTGGGGTCTGGTGCACCGATGTGTCGAAGTCCATCCCACTGACTCGATTGTTGCGGATTAAATATGTAGACATCGTCAAAGGCGATTCCATCTAGGATAGGTATAATGTGGTGCTGTGCTGGCTGCCGGCTGAAGTTGCCGATGTCTAACTTGTTCATATTCCAACTAAGTGAGATACGCCGACCGTTTTTGATACAGCTTGCAGCTGCTTGTGAAACGATATCCGGAGTCAAGATTATCAGACGGCCAAGTCCCTCTTCATGCGAATTTGGCGGCCCATTCCATACCCGCCTTGGATTCGGCAACTGATCGAATGGTGTTCGATGAAGCTGAAGCAAAGCATCTTTATCCTCTGGTTTATGTTCTTTTCCAGCACCGTTAATTCCATTGACCCCGTTGGCAGGTGGCGGTTGAGATGTCTTGTCTATGACAGATTTCTGCTCTTCGCCAAGTTCATTGGACGTTGGGCCGTCTTGTATTTTAGCAGAAATGGATCCCATTTCTTACCATATAACTGTTATTAACTATACCAGACTTTGCCTAAGTAAATGTTTTCCGAAAAGGCACAATGTTCGTGATATTAGATAGTATGGTGAACTGGTACCCCGCAAACATATGATTGTAACTGTATAATTGCAAGGCCAGCAGGCTTGTACAGTAAGTATGCTCTCCTGTGAACTATAGGATGTGCAGCCTGCCGTATGCAAATCACAGGATCTATCACAGAAGCTGGAAATCACAGGAACAAAAAATCACAGGGACAAAAGATCACAGGATCAGTGGACGGGGCGGGAAGATATCTAAATAGGTAAACCGGATAACCCAGCTGTCTGACGCCACTTAAAGTCTCCACCTAGTACATTTCCCCATCCTACAAACAATTACTCGGAGTATCCCCACCAAATTCATGAACTTACACACTCCGGAGTCCCATGGGGAGTGGATCCGATATAATTAGGACCCGTTCTCAAGGTGGCACGTCTAGGAGTTTTCCACGGTACTCGAAGCCAGCTTTGGTGCCAGTCACAAGACTCCCAAATTACATAAACCGGCCATCATCAAGCAGGTCCAGTTTTTTCACGTGCGTTTGTTTACTCTACATACAGAAGCTTAGAAAGCAACAAGGAAGATACACTGATTATTATTCTCGTCTGACTTTATTTGTCTAGAAAATTGGACTATCGGCCGAGATACAATTTCTTTACCACCAATTATACACACGACTGGCAATCTACTCAAGCTACGCTTTCAATCTGCTCGCTGCTGTGCTCTCCGTTATTCTCCTTGGTATCCTGCATATGGATAACGTCTTTCGTTCTTAGGAACTCGTCGAGTTCCTTGCGTTGCTCTTCAGAGATGTCGTTAACATGCACTGCTACATCATCGCCAAATTTTGCCCCAACTTCTTCCAAAGACAACCGCGCCGTCTCTGGCCAGAAGAAATATACAATGGGGATGAAAAAGATACACCAGCAAATGATCACGAGATAATACTTCCAGCCTGCATTTTGAATGCCGATTGGAGCCGTCTGTAGGAGGATGAGGGTGGCAGCGAACTGGCCGAACAGAGAAAATCCCATACCAATTGGTCGGATATCAGTCGGGAAGATCTCGGAAACATACAGGTACATGGTCGTATCACAGCAAGTTCTGTCAGATACGTTAACAAGTGTCTTCCGTTACTCAAGATACAGCGTATTCCGCTCGCTCAGATTTGACTCACCCTTGGAAAGCAAGATACAGGAAGACGAAGAATACACCGGCAGCGTTACCCGCCTTGTTGGTTGTTCCTGCATACTGAGCAATACAACCTGCAAGGCCTGATGTTGTCACAAGGCATCCAATCAACCCAGTTATAAACATCCATCGACGAGAGTTGACTCTGTCATGAAGCCAAGCACCAAATGGATTGTACATGCAGCCTGGCTCTCGGTCAGAATAGGTCAAATTATTCGAAGTAACGGCGAAACTTACCGGCAGTTGTGAGCCAGAGAGCGGAGAGCAGAAGCGGCATTGAGCCCTTTTGGCCCAGATTGGTGTACAGGATGACTGAATAGTTATTCTGCATTTTTCAGCGGGATTAGGGTTTCGTATTCTAATCGTTAAAGAAGGAGACGATCACTTACAATCACGAGAGGGCCTGCAAACTCCGCACCCCATTGGGTCAAAAATCCAATGATCATGCGCTTGCGATAGCTGCTTTTCTTAAGCACGGCCATCCACGGCCCATAGCCAAATGACTGAAGCTTTGCCTGGTCCATGGCAAGCTGCTGCTTGATCTGGTACATCTCCTCTCTCGCAGTGAGATTATCAACATCTGCCGGTGAGCTGCGTAGTCTAACCAAAACAGCCCAGGCTTCATCAAATTTCCCTTTCTGCATGAGCCATCTGGGCGATCTCGGGATGAAAATGGAGGTAGCAAACAAAATGGCGGGACCAAAACACTGCATGCACAAAGGAAATCTCCATGCAAAATCAGCGTTTTTGGAAGTTGCAAAATAGCACGCATATCCAAGCCATGAACTAAGCATATATCCAAAGACCAGGAAAATTGCATGATGACCGACAAGCCAACCTCTGTGTTCTGGGGGTGCAAGTTCGGACAGGTACATCGGGCAGACCGTAACGAGAATACCAATTCCTAGTCCAGCTATAAACCGGCCTGCTTGAAACATCCTGAAAATGAGGTCAGTATTATTACATTTTGGTACAGATGTTGCTTTGATGCCGTTAAAAGGGCTGGATCTACTCACTGGATATTTGCTGCACCACCTTGTAAAGCACCACCCAGGAGAGCCAAAAGAGCTCCAAGCTGGATATTCCTTTTACGACCAATTGCCGAGGCAGCCCACATAATGAACAAACTGCCAACGGCGCCTCCAGCACTGTAAAGTCCATTTGCTGTGGCAATTGTCTCGGTAGTGGTGGTCGCGTATCCGGGCTGGCCCTCAGCGGGAAGATTGAAGTACGAATACCATCCTGGCTGGCCAATTGTACTACCGATAATTGAGGATGAATAGCCGTACGTCTGCAGATAGCTTTTGATTAGTCTTGGTTCGCATTTTGATGGTGTCGCGAGTTTGGCCTCAACATACCAGTGAGCCGAACGCGACGGAGACGGCAACGAGCTTGTTGTAAGCACTGGTCTTGTGGTGTTCCTGCCCCATTATGGCGGATGTGTCATTAGCTCTCTTCCAATTGATGAAATGAATACAAAGAGCTTGGCGTGCCTCCTGTGTTGATGAAGGCCAGGTCACAGGGACGGAGGACCTGGTATATAAATAAAAATGTAAGCAGGTATTTGCATGCAGCGACCCCAGACATGGAGCCCCACGAATTGGCTAAATCCGGGGGTCTCATTGATGGATGCAGTGCTGGATCAGCATGGTCAGGCTCTGATTCTGGGGGAAGGCCCGGACGGACCCACCCCTCGCCTCTTGGGACTGGTTCAGCTACAGTTGTCTGAGGAGATTCACGCCTTGGCCTTCGGACCGTGCCACCACGGGGTGCGGAGCATGCGGAGAACGCTGATACAATTTCCGACCCAAGTTTACCTCATGCTGATGTACCAGAATCCACTTGATCTGATAGTCAATAGTCTCCAGTATTAGTGAGTAGTGGGGAGAAGAGATAGCTGTGCCGTTATGTCCGGTTTACAAATGATTTTGCAAATATAAACGCGGTAATCCTTTATCACCCTTGATCATGTGCTTGTTAGATTTCTCCTGATCTAGCAATCCCGCCTCCATTTTCTTAACTTGGAAATTGAATAAGCCTTGAATATTTGTGATTGCTATATTGAAAACATGGGCGATTCAGGTGCAGCAGTTAATACCCAGGGCCACCAGGTTCCCTTTCAACTCTCTGACCCAACCCTGCTGAAGAACCAATGCTATGTCAATGGCGAGTGGCGGCCATCAGTCTCAGGCAAAACATTCTCAGTGGAAGATCCAGGTTCTGGCTCTCACTGGGCGTCATGCCCGGATTCTGTAGCTGAAGATGTTGAGGATGCAGTACAGTCGGCGTATGCTACTTTCCAGCAGTACTCCCAGTTCAACCCTAGAAAACGTGCTGAGTTACTTGGGGCATGGCATCGGCTCATTTTGGAGTCAAAGGAGGACCTGGCGAAAATTCTCACTCATGAAACTGGAAAGCCACTGGCGGAGTCAAGAGCTGAGATCGACTACGGCACGAGCTTCACCTGGTGGTTCACAGGCGAAGCAGATCGAGTTCAGGGTGCAACATTCGTTGGAGCTGCCCCAAATCGACGAACAGTCACAATTAAACAGCCCATCGGTGTCGCTGCAGCTCTTGTGCCTTGGAATTTCCCCCTAGCTCTCGTTCTACGAAAAGCAAGTGCTGCCTTGGCTGCCGGTTGCACCATGATCGTCAAGCCATCGCCTGAGACACCCGTCACGGCCCTTTGCCTGGCTCACTTAGCTAATAAGGCTGGATTCCCTCCGGGGGTATTAAACGTCTTAACAACGAGCTTAGAGAACACACCTGCTGTCTCTAATGCTCTGTGTACGCACCCACTCGTGAAGAAGGTGACCTTCACTGGTAGCACTAGGGTAGGAAAGCTCATTGCCCAGCTATGTGCGCAGAATCTAAAAAAGTCCACTCTAGAGCTTGGTGGAAACTGTCCTTTTATCGTGTTTGACGACGCGAACTTGGATGATGCCGCTGATCAACTGACAGCTCTCAAATGGAGACATGCGGGTCAAGCTTGCGTTACAGCAAACAGAGTTTATGTGCAACGAGGAATCTATCATGAATTCATCGAAAAGGTCGTAACACGAACAAAAGCGCTGGTGGTAGGCCACGGAATGGATACCCGTACAACAATGGGTCCCGTTACGGTTGCGCGGAGTTTGGACAAGTTAGAAGAGTTAGCAGCAGATGCCATTAGCAAAGGTGCTAAGCTCATTTTGGGAACTGGCCGCAGACTGAATAGCAAAGATTACCCCAAAGGCTATTTCATGGAACCAGCAATTCTGACGGATATGACTGACGAGATGGCGATGACTTGCGAAGAAGTATTCGGACCCATGCTGGGTATATATCCATTCGACACCGAGAAAGAGGTTACGAATCGTGCAAATGACACGCCTTATGGTTTAGCTGGGTACGTCTTTACAGACAATACCCATCGAATCTGGAGAATGCTTGAGACCCTTGAAGCGGGAATGATAGGATTGGTAAGATACTTCACTTCAACTTTGTCCGTAGGTGCAATTAGATCGAAATTTGTCGCTAACAATCTATGATATTTCAGAATTCTGGAAACAGCTCGGCTACAGAAGCACCATTTGGGGGAATGAAAGATAGTGGATGGGGAAAGGAGAGCGGGAAAGATGTTGCGGTCAACGAGTTTATGATAACCAAAACTGGTACCATGACTATCAAGGATCATTATTAACAAAATACTTCAGAGTAGAAACTTCATGAATTCAAGGAAGATATAAATTTGATCTACTGTAGATTGCGAACGAAAGCTTTCATTTTCCACAGACTTAAGTGGACGCCATCAGTCCGAAAGCTCATTCGTCCCGGCTTATGACCCTCCTCTGCGGCACTAACGATCGTGTTTGACCATAACCCTTCCTTGTATCAGAGTGACGTGTGCCGTAATTAAATGGCTGTAAATAAGAGATAACAGTATCTAGCAACTGATGTATTGCTGGAACCCTCGAGACTGGAGTGAAAGTACACGTGATTCTAATCTATCCGGTCTTGACAATACCAAATATTCTATCTATTTCACAACTTCACATTCAGGCCCAATTCTATTCCTTGGATTTGTAGGGCTAACAACTTCGAATAGAAGCGCGCAAACGAAATAGGCTGGCCACCGATCCAAAACCCCTCATGTCCTGTGGGACGCCATAAGCCATTATATTCTCCTTCTTCGTCTAGATCAAAGACCTTGCCAACCTTGCTAGCAATCTTCGGACCGAGAACATCTTCTGTGGTGTGAGAGACATCGTAAAACCCAGTGCACATGATCAACAGGTCGGCCTGAATTTCCTTACCGCTCTCTAGAATCACTGATTGCCGAGTGATGCGTGATATATTACCTGACTCTAGCTTTATCTTTTTCTGCGCGACGAGGGCCATGCAGCCTGTATCGTTAACGTAACCACGACGCCTCTCGGCAACGACTCCCAGAAGACCCGAACCATCAGGACCGGAATTGAGCTGGAATCCTACAGCCTTCAAACCGTCAAGTAGCTCAGCATCTTTGATTGCCAATTCCTTTGTTCTGAATACTCCCATCCGGCGCATAATTGCAAAAGGATTACTCATAAAAAGAAAATCGGAATCTTCATTACTAGGCTTAAAAAGGATCGCTTTTAGCGTAATCAACTTTTCAGATAGGTTCGGCAGCACTCACGCTTGTTTCTGAATACAGAGGTTGAAATAATTGGGCTGCGTTTGTATCTCTCCGAAACACGAATGAAGACCCACGTTGGATTAATGTGACTTCTGCGCCATTTTCCCAACAACGCTGGGCAATATCGTTCGCTGAATTTCCAGTACCGACTATCACTACATTAACACCCGGCCCCGCTGCTGCATCCTCTCCTACGGCGGTGGAGTGGATAATTCCTCTGCCATCTTTACCGACAAAATCATGATATCCCGGGATATTAGTCGGCAGTCGAGGCTTACTAGCAAGCCCGGTAGTCTGGACAATGTGTTTTGGATGGATAACTCCTATGTGACATGAGTATCTGTGGTAGCATCAAAATGCAGCTTAGAATCTTACTTCTTTGTGTGTTTCCGGTACCGATACCCCTCTCAACGGTAACTGACCATGTCTTGTTTGCTTCATTATACGCTACGTTGGAGATTTTACTGCTGGTCCAGACGTTGATGTCTAACAAAGTAACATAGCTCTCTAAGAAGTCTGCAAATTTCTCCTTGGGTGTGTATACCTATATGGAATCAGAAAATAAACACTTGGACAGCGAAGGTTACACATTAAAGTTCGTACCGGCCAAGTTGACGGGAAAGGCATATATGGCATATTATCCATGTAAACTGGGTCATGTAACACGAGATTACCGTATCGTTTACGCCAATTATCACCGACCCGAGCGTTCTGCTCTATGACTAAAGTACGTATTCCCATATGGGTTAGATGCGCTGCAATAGCAAGACCGCAATGTCCCGCTCCTAAGCCACGTGAAACATGATATCAGTGACTGAGTTCGGAACAGATGACTTAGGAGACACATAACATACCAACAATTAGTGCGACTGGATCTTGATCTTCCATATTTAATTCCATCGCCCTCGTGGAACCCCAATACTTACGTCCAGGTTGAGCACCATATTCATGATGTAGAGGTCTCTCAGGCCCGGCGCGAACCCCATGCCCTTTGAATTTTTGCAGCACTGTACTAAGAGTCCACACTTTCCATGTGCCATCTTCATCCCGACCTAATCGGACAACCCCCATTGCTTCAGCGCCAAAATCGAGCTCAATGTTAAGGAACGCTTGAATACCCATAACGGGGCCTTCCGGATCAAGAGGAAAGTTCCTAGGAGCACGGAAACCTGACCTTTCTTCCAAGTTTAGGCTCTTAATATGCTTCAGTCGATTATTTTCTTCATGCAGGAAGGTGGCTATCCGATTCACCCCGCTGAGGGTGCGAAAGTTCCAGGATAGACAGACAAGGTCTCGCCAGTAGCCCTTTTCAAGGAAAAGATTTTGAATCGCGGATCTAAGGTCATCCGGTCCGAGTCCTGATTTTCCATCTTCATCTCTGGCCTTGTGGAGCAGTTCCTGAAAACGGTTGAGCCACTCCGTGACGATTGCGCTCACTTCCTCCGGGTTTCCAATCCCTTCAAGCGAGCCCTTAGGCCGAGGAGGCGATTCTGCCATGGGCAGCGCAATATTAACTTGCTGAGACATTTTGGCAAGGTACGGCCTAATTCCAAAAGCGTCATATATTTAGATGGAGCCTTCGCAAGCTGGCAGCGTGAGACTAATATGTCACCTGGATCGATAACAGTTCAGTCAACTAGGACAGAATTTCTGGCCAATCATGCGGACGTGTGGGCGCTGAACTTATTCCCGAGCTCCGAAATCCGGAGGTCGTCAGCGTGCCTGAACCTCAACCAAAATGAATCTTAACTACAGGAACCATGTCAAATAAAAATAATCTACGTTATAAATGTTTATATATACTTTTCCTAGATGAAATCTGTCAAAATTCTGAGCGGCGATCGTCTATCGTCATCGCCACTTTAATGTTGCTGGATTTTTTCGGTAATTCGATCAGTTAATTATTTTTTTAGAATATCTTTAACGACGTATAAAGCGCACCCTTGCATAATAGGTAAGACATATAGACTATAAGTTGGGTCTAGTAGATTTGCTTTTATATACCCGGTGTATTCTAGGAGTCGTGGTTCAACGTTCTACCTATAAATTTCTAATGAGCTTGCATAATAATAATCCACGGTTTTGTTCCATGACCTCTCAACTAGCTCTCTTGGCCTGAAGCTGAGGCTTTCTCCCTAACTCGAAGAGGAATGCTGCTGTGCTCAGATACAGTAATCAATCTTTTCAAATGTCAGACGCTGAATGCTGAGTAAGGATACTACGCACGTAATTTGTACGGCATCGATATCCACTTGATTACTAACTTGAATGAAGTACAGGACATACGGGTGGTGGAGCCTTTTCATACAACCCGCGGATTTGTCCTCCGTAAGCTTGCGATTGGGTACGGCCGTAATGTTACATAAGCACCAATCCCCTAACTATGCAGCACCAAGATTTACCGTACTTGACTCAAGCGAGCTATCCGTGATGACAACTGGCTGTCATCAACAGTATACGACTTGCCCTAAACTAAATTACGAAGTTAACGCATTTAATGCATTTGACATAATCTAATAATGAACATGATAGCGTCATCAGGACTGAATGGAAGATCTCGAAAACCTCCAGTCAAGTCAGCTTGTTTAGCTTGGTAACGCAGTCGCACTCTTTCACATAGTCTCCAATTTCTAATATCAAAAAGCCGTTCAACTAAAACACGGTGTGATGGCCTAAATCCATGCCAAGTGGTAAGATTATATAAATTGTACACATTTGACTAGAGTATCTCAATTTTTGTAGTGCTCTATAAAAGGCAGAGAATGCCTTTACAGACCCAGTCGACGGGGAGGATCGAAGAAGTCTTTCAAAAGAGCAATAACCGAAGCACAAAAAGTGAATGCATCAGAAGTGCTTACAGCAAATATAACAAGTATATTGAAGAACTGACTTATGCAATTCTTTCAGACAGACTAACATCACATCTAGCTGAAGACCAATTGCTCGAACAAATATATAACCTTGAAGATCCTTGGAACAATTTACAGAATCTGGATCTATTGAGTGAATCGTTCTTCCAAAATGGAGATACCCAATTCAGACACCAACAAAGCACTGTGAATGCGCTAGATGTTGCCGGATCTGATCCAGGTGAAGGGGTGTCTATGATCCGGACATACAATAATGAGTCTGACATGTAAGTAATTGGACTCCTGATAGATGACGCCTGGAGGAAGCTCTAACCAATCTCAAATTTAGCTTAAATGCGTACTATATCTTTATTCATCCTTACTTTCCCATCTTGCCACCGCCAGTTCATGATCTATACGATGACCGACCTTTAACATTCTCCCTGGGTGAATCAGAACTGTCAGACACATCTGCTCTGGACTTGCCGTTGTCCTCTACATCTCCTCTCACTCAAGCATTACTGGCAATGCTCACACTGATTCCGCACCACAGTGATAAAGGTGCAAAGCTAAAGAATTCTGTACAAGTGCGCAGATTACTTGCCCAACGTTACTCGTCTTCCGCCTTATATAAAATCGAGAATGATTTAGGCTCTATAACACCGCCGTCCTTCAGACTGAAAGATTTACAAACCAACGATTCTACGCCTCCGTTCCGCTGCCTTCATCCCGAGACACCATTCGTACTTGAAAGTGTGCTTGCTCTTCTTGTTTTGAGCATGTATGAATTTTGCGAGCGAGGAAATCTGCCAAAGATGCGAATTAGGGCAAACCACGCAATGATGACCGCAATGGATCTGGGCTTATATGATATCAACAAAACCGAGCCCTCTTTCGGGGAGGCGTACAGGCGGGCTTGGTGGATGACGGTGCCTTTCATAATCTAACTTACGTACTTTCTCTTTGCTAATTTGATCATAGGTATTCATGAACTATCAATCTTCCACTGTAAATTTTATAGTAAAGTGGCTCTATTTTCCTTATAAGGGTGGACCGGGGAGAATGACTGACTTGCTGAATAGCCTCCAATAATATCAATAGATGACCACCGGATTAAGACGTTGTTTCCAAGTTTCAACGTGTCACCAGAGGTATATATATATATTCAAATATCGGACACTTCTACTCTGAGGCACACTAACGCTGTAAAAGCCTTGGCCACTATTAGCAAGAGCATTGCATGTTCTCTATACAAGCTCCATCATGTTAAGGGATATTTCACGAACACTATCTCGATCTACGTCCTTGCCATCATCAATGAAGAACGAGCTGAGAAATATGGATCACACAATCCGGCGTTGTATAGTTGACTCGGACTCTGAGATCAGGCAAGCCGGACAAGGCGTCTCCGAGTTAAAGGTTGCTGGGGTTTTGTGGGGAGTTGCTCGTTTCTCATTACACAGGTAAATCTTCCTATCCAATACCCATTTAAACAAGATAATGACGCCCAACAGTGCTTTGATAAAACTGCATCGTGTCCGAGCTTTTGCTGATATGCCACTCTTTTTTGAGGAATATTGTGACCTCACGGCCATGAATCCAATTCCATTAGGGATCCATCTGAATAATGGTGAAGACTCAGATTCCGGCACCCCTACCAACTCACAATCTAGCATAAACAAGAATAGTCTACAGTATGCGGAGTCTATAGATGCAAACTTCCCGTTTAGCTTACATGACTCTACTGTTATATGTCTGAAATCTGCCCTAGTCACAGTTCGAGTATGCCGCCAGTTACCGAAACCGGAGGCGTATCCCCGTGTCGAAACAAATAATGGTTCTGATTTGCTTTCAAAGCCATATGTATCTGAATTCCGTGGAGCAGTGCCATACTTCGCATGTTGTGCAATACAAAGCTGCTACGTGATGCTGATGATTATTTACAAAGTTAAAACAGCAATTTTGGCTGGTGAACTGCAGCAGTTTTCATACCTATTCAGTCATCCGGAATCAGGAACACAAATTCAAGATGCGGAGAGGTTGATTGAAGAGTTACGAAATGGACTTGAAGTCATGATTGGCGTGTTTAAAGCGTGCCACGTTGCATTTGAAGCAATTACGGGTTTGGCTGATGAGGTGCAAGGTGCCTTTGAGATTGCATTCTCTAACTCTAACTGAGATTTCATGTTCGTTGCCTTATGTTGGCTATAATACTGTTGGACCTCTAAATATATTATAAGCTAGAAACACTCTTCCAGTTCTCTCCTCATATTCAGAGTCAGGGACGCAAAAAAATCATCTTACTCAATTTCAATGACAACTTTACCAAAATGTTTCTGGCTAGCCTATTTAACATAATGTCACACAATTGTCAAGGATAATAACGAGCTTATGAAGAAAAGAGACTGCCACTAACCATGTATTCGTATGCCTGCTTGGCCTGATCAAGTTTGAATATTTTCTCATCCACGACAGGCTGCAACTCATACGCCTCTATGGCGCGGACCATGTCCTTAAGCATAGCCCTGCTGCCGACATAAAGACCTCGAACGATGCAAATATTGCTGAGAGCTTCCAACAATCCCGGCTGAGGTCCATCATTTTTCGCCAGAAAACCAATAACATTGATTGTCCCATCCATCTTTATACATTTTAAGCTTTGCTCAAAGGTTCCGGGTCCGCCAACTTCCAAAATACAATCAACACCGCTCTGGTTGGGTGTAAGCTGTCGGACAGTCTCGCCAAAATTTGGATCGGTCTTGTAGTTAATAACATGATCAGCTCCTAGCTTCCTGAGTTTATCCATCTTTTCTGTCGACGAGGTTGTGGCTATGACGGTTGCACCAGCAGCTTTGGCAAACTAATTAAACACAGGGAAATCAGTATAGAGTCAATGCGCGTCTATGGAGGTAGAAGTCACGCACTTGCAACCCAAAGATGCTAACACCACCTGTCCCTTGAACCAAAACTATCTGGCCGGGCTTGAGAGGCTTGAGACCATAGAGCGCATTCCAACTAGTAAGAGCGGCGCACGGAAGAGTACTGGCTTCAAGGACATTCAGATTAGAAGGCGCCTTAACGATGCCGTACTCTTTGAAGACCCCGTATTGTCGTAATGCTCCGTCGATGGTACCTCCAACACCTGTAGATGCTGCGTGGGGATCTATGTCACCGAATTGATGACCTTGATTGAATAAAGTCAGCACAATGTCGCCTCTTTTAAATTCAACAACTCCTTGGCCAACATCTATTACTTCGCCAGCACCGTCGGAGGCAGGAACAATGGGATATTTGTGTGCGAATGGATAGGTTCCCTGCTCATTGCATCAGTATAGGATGTTCGGCTTGAGAATATCCAATATGTACCTTTGCAATGGCTAGATCACGGAAGTTGATAGAAGCGGCTTTAAACTTGACTAATACTTCATCATCACCAACTTCAGGAATTGGAACTGTGGTATATTTCATGCCCCTGAAATCTTTATCCGGGACATCCACGGACCACTGCTTCATCGTAGAGGACATCATTGAACTGAACAGAAGAACGAATTAATGTTCAGCAGAAGCTGAAATTGTGTCCAAATATTATTAAATATGCGACCGAGAGTATGAAGCTGAATCAATAGTTGTAGTGCTATAAAATGAAGCTCTTTTACGTTTGGAGTCGACAGTCTTTATATAAGATAATATTTGCAGTATGTCAACCTTATTCCGGAAGAATATGAAATATATGTAGTGGCCAGCCCGGCGTCCCAGACTCGGCGTTCTCTTTCTTCTTGAGATTTGAATATGAAGTTGAATGGCGTTTCGGCATCCCTGATCACTACAATTACGAAACTTGACGTCTCAATAGATTATGCGGACCATAGTTTCCGCAGATGTTCACTGGGAGACTTATTTACGGTTTGATAATAAGGGATATCATGAGTGTAGGCAATCATATATTCTGCTTGTACCTAGGGCACCGCATCAAATGGCAATTAATACCCTGCTGCATTACAGGTGGCATTGTGCTGTAGATGATTAATTACTAAGAAGCTTGAATTCGGCCTTCCATTTCAAATGCCGAGGATTTAGTTGCCGAAATTTGGCCTTGGGTCGGCAATTCATACGCGAATACGGCTGGCAAGTTGCACCGTTCGCCAAGTTTTTGTTTCGGCATGGCAAAATTAAGATCAAGAACTCAGTTAGCTGCATTAACCGGAGTGTGTTCGTAAAAAACATATATACCTACGTACAAGCCCATCTTTATTCATAGTCTGTGCGTGCTAAATGCATGCCTTGATGAGGAACGGTCGCTGGATTCCGTGCTCTAGGAGTCTACTGAAGGGCACCAATATGTGGAATTCTGAAGTGAATTTTCGAGATATTTACAGAAACTAATAAGAGCTGAGCATAAGAGTACGTTGCACGCCTTTAGAGTTCGAATTTGGGCACGGATGTGAGAAAGGGAAGTATAATTTTTCGAAGTTTACCGTAGAACAGTCTACGATGTGATTGTCTGCATGCGGGCATACAACCAGAACTTGAACTTGTTAAGCAGCTATAAGTAGTCAATCTAATAATATATGTTGAACCAGGAACAACTTATCCGATCAGAAGATTCAAGATTGAGATTGTTGCTAATATGGGGGTACAGCGGTGAGAATACCACGATCTAATTGGTACACATGAATTGGCTAACCCAATAAGGAAGCTGCACTAAATATTTAGTGCATCTGGATGCGGTTCGAATCCGAAACGTATATACGCCTTGGAAAAGCTGACAGATTATTCCGTCCGAACGACTATGTCAGGTTATATGTTTTCCAGACTGTCTAGAAATGGAGGACAGCATAAAAGATACTCCATTCGTGGTGATAACTGGACATCCTCAGCGGGGGCAAGGGGAAAGAATTAGCCAAGTCCGGTCCATAATGGCAAAACGGCATCACCAACGGCAAAACCGGAGTCGCAGGCTGTCCAAGCCAGGCGCGGCAGGTCTTCCAGGGTTTTCAATTGTGCACATGGATCAAGCGAATAGTACAATTTCGCGCGATATTAATTTTTCTTTTGATCCTTCTCTCTTTCACTGGTCACAGTACTTTTTCTGGAGAATCCAAAAATGTGAGTTAATCGTGGCGCTTGACTCCACCTCTGTACGGTTTGGAAAGCTTGGGCAATAGCCATAATGAGACGCCATTCGCTAATGATAAGCCAGTTGTCTACCAATACCTCAGCCAATCTAATCATTTCTTTAGCATTATCCTCCCCGCCTCAGTATATCATGCGCCTCTCATGAGCGTCAAGATCCTGAATGCATCAGCCTGGGATGACATTAGCAAGACGGGAATGATTAGCGATGTGACGTTGCAGCAGCGTGGTATAACTCTGGATCTATTGAATAGCTCGCTAGCCAATGTGGATGAGGCATGCAGTGACGTTAATATAGCTGCCATGGTAGCTTATCTTTCATTCGATGTCCGTACCTCCTAAATCTCTACAACAGATGATGTTAAGGCTAATCCGATTTTGGCCTTAGTTCATCAATGACGACCAATGGTCCTTCCAACATCATAAACAAGGAGTTGATCGCCTAGTTCAACTGCGTGGTGGCCTTGAAAAGTTGGGATTCAATGGCCATTTGAAAAATTGCCTACTTTTGTGAGTGCATTCGGCTCTCTTTCATTAACATGTATTGAAACTTCTTTTACCCTAGATTTGAGGAATGGCCAAGAATAGTGAGATCATGTGGGGAAGTAGATGCAGCATCTCGAGATATTCCATCCCCGCCACTTGCGGTAGACTTTACAGTGTTCACTCTTCAAGCAAGACATCCTGAACCTCAGAAATACAGTATTTCGCCAGACGTATTTCAGCTTTTGGGTGGCTTCTATCAATTAGTACAGCTGGCGATAAATACTCGCCAGGCTTCGAAAGGATCAGCCCTTCAGCAACAACTACTAGCAAAATGGATCTTAATGCGCGATCAATTATTAAGCTTTAACCATTGCACGACAGATGAAGACAGGGGGATCTTTTCTGCGGTCTTCCGCGCAATCTACATTTTCAGTAATATTTCCGAACTTGACCGCAGTTCTGAAAATCATTCTGCTCTCATCGAGGGCTTTAGGATATTACTCCAACAAACCAATGTTGATACGAATTGGAGCTCTTTACCTGGAGCGCTCATCTGGTGTCTTATCATTGGCGCCCGGCTATCTCCACTCGGGCCTAGCCGTAAATGGTTCCTAATGCATATTACTCGTTTGATTACACCATTAGCACTGCAGAGGTATGAAGTTATGCTACTGTGCTTCCGAATCATTGTGAGCGGACTCGATGCAGTGGAAATTTTGCACCATGAAGCGTTGATTTAATATAGAAGACGTTCGTAAACGTGTATGGATTTTGACGGAATTCTTCCCCGGTTTTCTAAGGCGTTAACGCAAGAAAAGCAAACTAAACATACTCAGATGTTGCAGCGGACCTTATAATTTCAATAACGAAGGCTTACTCTAAAAGCATCATGTTAATAAACATCTGCATTGTTATCATGTTGGCTCCTGATAAATACAGAAATGCTTTGTAAGATGTGTACTGTGAAGATGGGAACGAGACTTAGAAAGTTGAAGTGACAAGAAATCAATGGGTTCTCAATTATTGGTAATAGTGCAGATTAATAAATGAGGACTCGAGCCAAGCCGTGTCGTCTTAGTGTAAACCCCTATTTTGGTTTAGTCTAAGGAAGGTAGTGGCCAGGAAACCATCCGAGAGTACCGGGAAGCAGTATCAAGATAATCCAATTGTAACGCATAAGCTGTTGCTAACAACAGAAGCAGTATTTCCGGAGCTACGAGTTTTCTGGAGATTAGTCTGGCTAAGACAGGTATGCCCGCGAGACATATAAAGCCATAGCAACCCGAATATGACACAGCCTTCATACAAGAGTTATTATTTTTCTCAGTCAGAATGTCCTCATTTTCAAAGAAATTGGATTCGAACACTGTTTGGTTTGGTAGCTAGTGTCCATCCTCTCGTCTCATTGACCTTACTGAGAACTAGCTTCATAGTTACCGGCTGCTCTTCTGGCCTCGGCAGATCCTTTGCAACTGTTATCCACAAAGCTGGACATCGCATCGTAGCAACTGCGCGGAATATCGAGTCTCTCTCATTTCTTCCAGATGCTCCTAGCGTCCTCAAATTAAAACTAGATGTCACATCTCTCAAAGACATTGAGAAGTCCGTCAATGATGCTGTGGAGGCCTTTGGTAGAATTGACATCCTTATTAACAATGCCGGATACGGTTTAATGGGTGATACGGAGGCGGTACCAGAAGCGGATGCCAGACTTCAACTGGAGACCAACTTCTGGGGACCGGTACATATCACTCGGGCAATACTCCCTATATTTCGAGAGATCAATGCTCCAAATATTGGCGGCACAATAGTCCAAATCAGCTCGATGGGTGGATGGCTTAGCTTTCCAGGTGGTGCATTCTATCATAGCAGGCAAGTTATAGAACATGAATATTGGGATACATAGCGAGCTAACGATAGATGTAATAGTAAATGGGCTTTGGAAGGTTTCACCGAGTCAGTTGCCAAGGAATTGCACCCCGAGTGGAACATCCAGTTCTTGATCGTGGAACCTGGAGCTGTGCGCACCAATTTTGCAGGCCCCAGCCTCAAGTTTATGCCAAGACATCCGGCATATGATATTCCAAGTACTCCTCTCAGTCAACTTATTCAATATATGATGAGCCCCGAGTCGCAAAACTCGTGGAGCGACCCGGATGACTGTGCAAGATTACTTTTTGACGTAGTGGTGGGTCAGAATGATCGCGCGTTACCTACTCGGTTATTGATGGGAGAGGATACGGTTAGCCTAATAAAAGCAGATATTGAGAAGAATATGGATGAAATTAAGGCTTGGGAAACGGAATCGAGGGGTGTCTCTGCTGGTGGTGAGGCTCAACTAGGTAATCTGGGCGTCTAACAAGTACCAGATGCAGATAGTCAACCTATAATACTATATCGAGCCATTTTCCTTGCACAAAATTTAGAGGACTGCCTCTACATTTAGTCTTTGCTTAATCCGTGGATTCTCGGCGGACAATTAACAATTAGTCACCCAACTGTTAACACAGAGACTACCTCCTTCGTGCGGTGGTACTACGTCAGGAGTCGCACAACCTCCTCTTCATGACGGCCAGCGTACGACCCCTACTCATCCCTGGTCGCTGATGTTTCTCAGCTGCACTATTATGCGTTTATCTAGGAAAGATGTGGTTGATAAATATCAAACAATCCGTACGAGGCTTATCAATTAATACCATCTTTGAACCACAGAAAGATGGTTGTGTTTTGCGTCTTGTGCTCAATAGCTGCCATTCTTGTCATACTTCGAATGTAAATTCTACCGTAATAATCTCAATACGGAAACACGTCGCTGCGGCAATGAAACTGATTGTTTAATAACCTAGACGGGGTTTCGGAAATCGCGGATAAAGCGGCGTTATGGAATTAAAGGATTCAGACCCATATGATCAGCAAACTCCTGCTTTGCAGATCGCCCTAGGGGTCCAGTACACGTGACAAGGGATCCCGACCATGTTACACTGTACAGTCTGACAGGCAGTCTGACGGTTCGATAGGAATACGAGTAAGAAGTTTATCGCCAATATCGAAACCTCCCGTGCCGGCTTCAACGGTCTATGCTCATGGGCGGTGGGCTTGAAGCGGTAGCTTAACACCTCCATACGAGAACAGGATATGTATAATATGATTATAACAATTGGCGAGCTAGGTAGGCTCCCCTTATTAGTATTGCTCATTATTAAACTTCTTTCTATCCATTATTCGCCTTTCCTATCTAAGGAAGTCATAATTCGTCAGGTCTATTGAGGTTTGGAAAATATCAAAGGCAGCCAAGTCAACAGATTCCAGCTCTGGGACCGCATATGCACCAGACAGTGAGCCATTCGCTCCAGTAATAGGTGACAGAACATCCTCTAATCTGTCGTCGTTATTTTGCATCATAGAGTTCGCGGAAATGCTTTGGTTATAGCCCACAGCAGTTCGTTCAATCCTCTGATCTTTTGCTGTATCGCTCTCTAGACCAACATGGCCATGAAGTCGGTTTACAGAAGGTGCTGATGTGCTGTTTTTGTTACAGGTGGTAGAGTTATTCAAAAAGGTCTTGAACGGCTCAAGGATAATGCCTCGAACGGTTGAACCCAACGTATCGGCGCCGATATCTTGAGACAATGTACAAATGCCTAACTTTTGAAGGTGGTCCATTGCAGTGTCAAAACATTCGCCTTTCATGGGTAACCGATTTTCCCATCTAGGTTCTGGATGTTAATAATTGCCAGGCATTCCAGGAGACAAACTGCATTGACTTACATATTATCTGTCACTTCTTGTGGGAGAAGCATTAATGCCCCGATTCCCAACCTTCGTGCAAGATTGTCATATTTTGACCCCGCGTTGGCCCATCGCTTTAGATCTTTCCGAATAATACCTGCACTGTTTTTCATAACCCCGGAGTTATTGATGAGCTGTACAAGTTCATCCTGCAATGTTTCTACCATATATTTTCTTCCGTCTCCCACCATGTTCATTAGGTCATAGAAAAAAAGAGTGAAATATCGCCATATAATAGTTCCAGATTGACGTTGCGTTTCTAATCGCTTCATCCCTTCATATATCTGCACAAACGTTCCAGCCCCAATGGAGAAGCCCTGGGAATTCCAAAATGAGACAGGATCCATCTGCCAGCTATGGTAGAGTTCGTGTAATGACAGGGGTAATGCAACGGTTTTGACTCTGTAGATTGCTCTCAGGGCTTCCTCAGCAGGCCTACTGTGCTCACTCAAGGTGTGATTTCTCTTCGAGGCTCTAAGAATATTTCGGACCGTCCTCTGTGAGTGTGCGGGTAATGAGTTCACAACACTTGCCATCCTAGCCGCAAACTTCTATACATCAACTAAAGCCCTCAGGAAAAGGAATTGAGTTTTACCGTAGAGCTTTGAAGGAGCTCATCGACGTTCAGATTGGAATCAAACGATTGCAGGTCCTCTATCATCTGCCCGACGGTGTACATCTTGCCGGAGAGACACAAGTAGAGATTCTAGGTTTGGAAGACTTGTTTGGGAACAAAACAAAGTCTGTCTTGGGCCACGGTATTGTACTCATATAAGTTTAGTTTTTGAAGGTGAACCACATTCAATTCTCACGATTGCTGACGGCTAGGGGACAGTGACTTGGCGGACCACAAGTGTGGTGCACTGTGTACCCATAGACTAGAATCTTACATTACTCCGACTGAAGTATGGCTTTCCGCCAAGTAAAACCTCAAGTGATTCTAGCTGCGGGCTAGATGTTCTCTACCGGAATAGCCTCGCATCAGAAATATGTTTGGCATTGGATCGGCCTTACTAAACAATAATGGCTTATCTTCATGGCGTCCCATATGGGTTCTGCTTATACTTGGACCTCTTTAGACATTGAGGGTCCTATAGGGACAATACAGCCGATTGGTTGTTTCAATATTAACTTAAACTGAATTCGGTATTTGTAAAGCTTATTGGAGGATCTTATGTATCCCTGCAGTACCTTAAGAGTTTGTCCGAATAGACTCATCACTGTTCATATTCAAGAAATAACTAGAGAAACTGCTGATTTTAAGTTTATCATTCCAATAGTGGGAGCCTTGGGTTGGCAGAAAAGAAAAGAAAATATCCGACAGAAAGCAATCCTTTCGGTTGGAGATGCTGAATTTTGATCGCCTGACGACCTTCAGTTGCTGCCAGAGTCCTTGTGTCTGATTATATAATCGGATCGGAAGCAAGTTAAGTTAACGTAGCGACGCGAAGCCAGCAGCTGGGTGTACTATTGTATGCAACCAGCTTATCGGCAAAGATCCATTCGTGTAAGAATTTAGCTTTCACCATTATTACAGTACCAGATCACCACTTGCAGGACGCCTGCGCGGTGAGCATTGCGAAGTAGATACCCAATATTGAAGCTCTGCCTCGCTTAACCGGCGAACCCATCCCCTTATTGGAGAAGGTCACTGATACAGGGGCGGGCCCGGCGAATAATCCTGTACGAGGCGGCGACGGACCCCCTGGGATAATTTCTACAGCAGTACATGTCGAAGGTACCCACTGACAGGGTAAGGGGGCGCCAGCTGCGGGTGCACGACACGTCGATTCGATATTTTTCCGGAAAGTTATATAAGCACTAAACACAGATATATTCAGTGGAATCGGTCGGTCTCTGGCCATGCACGAAATAGATGCTGGGTGGCGAGACAAATGTGAGTGGCTTGACCGCCCTTACTTCCAGATTGGGAAACTGACTGCATGGTATTGGCAAATAATTACTACTGAGGCATCTTCAATACTTCGCACAGCCCTTGGAGAGGGGCAACTAGATCGGGGCCTTCCGCCCAACCCAGCCGCTAGTATGCCAAGCCCGCTGCGTGTGGATCTGCTAGGTTACCATGCGGAGGAGGGATGGCCATTATTATTGACATTTGATCTAATAAGTCTTACAGAACACGCAGAATCCCTTTGTGCTCTCGGACCGAGAATCATGACGAATGATAACAGACCGTCGGCCGGATCTGTAGAACCTCGGCACCGCACCCTCTGGATATGCCCTGTTGAGCGAAGCACATCCAGAACGTGAGATACAATTCATGTGGACATCAAACCACTCCCGCTATTACAGCTTTGCAGAGCTATTTCTAACGGTTGAGCACACTTTTTCGGGTCCTTTAACCTTTCGCTCGGCCATCTGGGACATACCATATCAAACACCTGCAGATACCCCGGAGGTGAAATCCTTATCTGGGCTGCTTATTTTCTCGTGGACGCCTGATAAATATTTTTGAACGATTGTGCAGTGGGCGTATGTCCCACCCTTCAAATCGGACCCAATGTCTACTCCCTCACTGAATACGGCAATCGGTCACTTTAGCCAAGATGCGAATCTCCGCCCCGTTGTCTGCTCCTTGGAATATGATGAGCTCCCCATGTGGGCTCGTATACCCAAGGACGATGCTACAGACAGCTTTTTCTCGAAAACCATAGCAACCGAATCCACGGTTCCGCATTGCTTGATGCTGAAACGGAAGCTGCCCTCAACGGTCGGCGCCATGGATTCAACAATGCGAGGACCGAATAAGCCCGACATGATTACTCTCCTGGCCACGTCCACCGCGGTCTGTTCTCACCCTTCCGCTGTGCATGGAGGGGTCACCGCCGCTATTCTGGATGAGGTGATGTCTCACACCCTGATATCTCATTTTGCTACAGATCCAATTGGGGTAGACAGCATCAGAAGGAGGATATTCACGCTCAAGCTTGAAGTAGAGTACAGAAAACCGGTCCTAACGCCTGGGACCGTGATTGTGCGTTCATGGATTGTTCGGAGTGAAGGTCGGAAATACTGGATTGCGGCCGAAGCAACCCAGCACGAGGCACAGGAAGGCTGGATTGCGGCCGCAGCATCCCAGTATGAGGTACAAGAAAAGCCATCTACTGTTAAAGAGGTAGTGAAGGCTCGAGCGTCAGGGATGTGGCTGGTTACGAAAGAAAAGTTATAAAAGCACTTGTAAATATTAATTCATAAAGGAAATACTGATGTCATTTGAATCTACATGAATCTCCCAAAACCTTCTTCATGGTATACGGGTCAGATAGACGCCAATGAAGAGCTGCGTTACAACTCTTCGTAGGAGAACCCGAAGATCTCAACTTCTAGTACGCCCATCTTTAGTGCTTATGTGGAATAAATTCGGAAGAATGGCGGTGTGGAGGTTAAGCACTATCGAACTCACAAAGTCCAGCTCATTTTAAGATGGTGAAACGATGGCTTGCGTGAGAGAATAATTGCTGTCCCATTTTCAGACGCGACTGCCCTTGAAGTTGTTCACGGCGCGCACGTGAGAATGGTCTGGGGAATTGCTGACCACGCCTTCCTGATTGGTGCCAAGCCAGGCCATTGTCTGTACCTCGAGGCCTGCTCGTATGGGCTTACGTTCAGCTAAGTTTTAGTGATCTGAGTCAGATGTGGATACAGACCACGACGGCATCTGCACCTTGCGATACGGGTTAAAATACAATGATTACTGATGGACAACACATAGCCCATGTACCATGCATGTGTCGACGTGATCCAGGATAAATCAACCCGCAAATACACGCAGTTTCCGGCTCATTTTGCCCTTCGACAAACCGCCTCTATTTTATCTGGGTATTGACATTCCTGCTTGCAGACCCGGAAATCAATCCCCCTTACTCTAAGGTTACCAGATGATTAGGTCCTTTAATTTAATAAGTCCGTGGTGAGTTGAGACCATTAAGCATGCTTTGGTGTCTGGTCCCTATATTGTCCCCGTACGCCTGAAACATTTTAACTTATTGATTACCCGGACTCCCGCTGGTCGTTATTTATTCTGGGCCAATAAGAAAATTTTTGTTTCAATTTATTATACCGCATTTGTGTTTCCTATATTCCTTTATCCGAATGCAGTTTAAAGGGCATTCGATCTACTATTCTTAGGTCTTCTCGCGTCTTTTTCGCCTAGTTATACTATCGATTGTACACACGCGGTTATGATTCCCCAATCCCGCCTGACTATCAACAGCGAGGTATCGAAATTTGATCCAGAAAAGTGTCAAACCACGTAAGACGATTTTATTTCCAAAATCGCTGTATGTGAAATGTGCCCCATGATCCATGCGCCAGAGAAATGCAGAAACACCAGACTAATATCTTCCCCTTCCTTCATAGTTTTGACCTCTTCGACTTTTCTCTTTGAGCAATTTTTCGGAATTGTTCTTGTGGGGCACCGGCCAGACATCTCTCCAACGCCACATATGCTTCTGAGTTGATTGTGCGATCTAGAACGTCTCGGTCTGGCTGGCAAATCATTTCCTTGATTTTCAAGAGGCTAGATTGGTTAAGATGGCTACCAATGCTTTTATTCACTTCCTTCACTACCTCTTCCACAAAGGCGTTCTCATTGCTTCCTGAGGGGAGGTTGATGACTTTATTGATAAACCCACAAGCAACTAGCTCCTCGCAAGGGATTTTCTTGCTCATAATAAGCGCTTCTCTTGCCTTTGCTGGCCCCAGTCTACTTCTGAATATATGAGACGCCCCACCTTCAGCAGCTAAGCCAAGTGAGGAAAACGGTGTCTGAAGGAATGTGTGTGGAGCAGCATAGATAAAGTCGGCGAATCCAACCAGCACGGCTGGGAGACCGACAACCGGACCATTGAGAGCTGCCACGAGGATTTTGGGGTGGTTAGAAAATGTGCGAGTAAGATCCACATTGTTTAGTAAAGATTCACGGAGAATGTCTAGGCGATTGGTGGTCTCCAACTTTTTCAGCGACTCTGTTACATCCGCTCCACTGTGTTTATTTTATTAGCAGTTTTCATACGGGTGAATGGACAGATTGACTCACGCAGAGAAGAACCGGCCTTTGCCGGTCAATATGGTGATGACTACATCATCGCGGGCCGCGATCTCTCTAAGTCGCTGACCAAGTTCATAAAAAAGTTCTTGGTTGAGAGAATTTAGACTCTTGGGACGATTGAGGGTTATGATTGCAATGTGGCCTGAGTAGTTGACAGTGATAGCATCGGCCATGTTTGCGTTTATATATTGTTAATCCTTCGCTGTTGTAAATGCCCCAGATTTTTGTATTTTTAAATAATAACTCGATTCACTGGCGACCCTTTGCCCTCAGATATTAATTGTATTAATCATGTACAAGCACACGCTGTTGAATGATATTGTTAGATGGTCACTGTTGTGAACAATGGAACTGTGGTTCCTTTTATGTCTTGTTAAAGTGGTCGAAAATCTCACTTCCGGTAGTAATCGTCGATCATCGTAGAGTTGGAAGGAGCGACCAGAAATCCGTCCAATCGCCCAACTTCATCTTGCCTAGGCCCCACTGGAGCTGTGCAGACCTACAATGAGACATGAATGCACAATAATCTCAAAATATCAGTTTTCTCTAAGTTTAATATGATTATTCCGTTAAAGAATGAATGCGCTATTCCAAAGCTCGGTGGGTACCAATTCTGACGTCGTGCTTACTGTGGTAAGCGTTTTCGGCTGTGGACCACATCGAAATAATGATACAGCTGAGAACATTGTGACTGCACTTCTTAAAAGCAATAAGACATATGGAATAGTTCCCTGCCCCTTTATTTTTGACGTTAGAAGGACCAATACGTTTAAGAGCCCGTCAACAATTACCCATTCCCTAGAAAATCAGTCTTGTTATTGTCTCAATCTCTTCAGATGATCTGATGCACTGGTACTGGTCTTTAGGTCTTTATAAGTACTGAACACCCTTTAAAATTCCGTCTATCAATATCGTCGCCGAATCGAAACATCATGGTTCTAGAGTGGGCATTAGGTCACACCGAGGTGACCTTTCACGCTTCACGAAATTCAGTAAGCCTGGCAACTAAATCAGGAGATTTGAGTGACTGGTACTCTCTTTGCAGACGTGCTATTCCTCCGTGCCAGTTAAATGGTCTCATATTCAACGGACATCTCCAGACATTCGGTGTCGTTTTTGACAGGCCAAAGCTTCCCATTTACTACAAGAGATGGGTGTTCCAGCAGGAGAATACGCTATTTCCAGGCCAGTTTGCGGTCGATTTTGTAGTAAATCCGAATGAAGATCGTGGAGATGGCCTGCCAGAGAATACGACCAATTTCACTGAGGAGGAATTTGACAAGCTTGGATCTTTAGACTCCAAACCTATGCTGGTGATTCTGCATGGGGTGTCTGGAGGCTCGCATGAATCATATCTTCGACATGCGCTCGTCCCATTTGTTTGCGGCAATGAACGTGAGTGGGAAGCCTGTGTTGTGAATTCACGAGGCTGTGCACACTCGAATTTAAGTACTGGACTCTTGTACAATGCTCGTGCAACTTGGGACTTCCGACAGACGGTTAACTGGCTGCGGCAAATGTTCCCAAATCGCCCGCTTTTTGGAGTCGGGTACTCCATGGGAGCGAATATACTGATACATGTAAGGAGCATACAAAATGCACACTTTGCAATCTCTGACCAAGTACTAAACCTCGCAGTATCTTGCCGAAGAAGGCAGAAATTGCCCCCTCCAAGCGGCTGTATCCTGCTCGAATCCGTGGAATTTAGAAGTACTGCACCATCATCTCCAGAGTTCATACGTTATGCGCGAGGTGTATTCTCGCGGTCTAACAAGGGTATTGAAGAAGTATCTTCAAAGGTATGTAATAGTCACTTTCTCACATGTTATCAAGCGTTCTGATGTACTTCCTAGGAACATGAAACAAATAACATCGAATCCGGATGTGGATGCCGCTGAGATACAGCAGATCCAATATCTATTTGAGTTTGATCGGTGAGGCAAAATCATTGCTATTTTCGGATGAGACACTGACAATTTCGTCTGCAGAGCCATTCAGAAACCGATATTTGGCTATCCCACAGAAACCGTTTATTACCGAGAGGCATCATCGGTTGATCCATTAATGTCCGTGAGAGTGCCGCTCCTGGCGCTTAACGCAACAGATGACCCTGTGAGCACCAGATGATGGATTGTTTCAAGTATAAAGACTAACAAGAGGGGAATTATCCCATCCTTCACAGCTAAGCCCCTTCGATGGTCTTCCTATTGAAGAAGCCAAACAAAATCCTTACGTAACTCTTGTGACTACTTCGGGAGGAGGTCACTTGGGTTGGTTCCAAAAAGATGGTACAAGGTGGTTCGTCCAAGCGGTAGGACATAACACTCGCTATTTCAAACTTTCCTATGCTGATTTTTAGAAAAGATTTATCAAACCCTTGAGACATATTGGCAGACAGTTGTGGCAGATGGTGCAATCAACAAAAGCGGCACAGATCACGCACAAGAAATTAAACACTCACCGGGATCGTTCTGTAGTAAATGTGGTAAATTCTGCCGAACTACAATATGAGAACCAGATTGCGAGGGTATTTCCATTGGGAGAATATATGGCAGGATTCAGCATGGCGTTCACGGTATTTTTGTTGCACATCATCAATTTACCAGTATAGCTTTATAACAGTGGACTATGAGATGCAAATTGACTAAGAGGGTCTGTGGAGATGAATAACCCTCACTGATTGAATACCAGATAGGTTAAGTATTCCATTCAAGATGTGATAAATAACGATATCTTAATCCCTGAGCCTCTACGCCAAGTAGGATGCCCCTATTTACGTTTTGAATCACCAGACTTTAGTAACTGAGACAAGTACGTGGGAAAGATCCCTTGGTGGAAGATAATGAATTTCAATTGAGCATCAACCAATTAAAACCTTAGAACCTGAATATATGTAACAGTTAATATACTGTGATACCCCTCTTCCTTTCCAATATTGGTAATATCTATGTATATTCATTTTAGGCCCTTGAATAGTCAATATTAATGTATTCAATAGCACCGATGTACACTAACAATTATATTAAAGAATTTATATCAATTTGCAGCCAATTTGCTATATAGTGGTGACGATTTTCATTAATTGACATATCTCATTTCAAAGCCAAAGAAAACGCCCTAGTCCTCCAAATTTTAAACCCATTTACAATCATGATTCATATCTTCCTCCCAGGGAAAAGTGCCAAAAATTCTACCGACGGTTCTATTGAGACTGCCCTATCTATACTGGTAATTGTCCCCGGTTCCAGGTGCAGACCGCCAACTTTCGCTCTGGAGCCCACCCTAATGGGAAGCAGAAGGGCACGTCCTGTTGAACAGTGAAACGTAGCAGTATCAGGACCAGAAACACGAAAAACAGCACATCCTGACATTCCCTATCCCCACCAGTCAGCTGCTAAAAGATGAGAAGATTTCTGCAAATTTTACCGGGAACGTTCCACCCAGTTTTTGTATCAGTTCTTCGGCCCGTTTAACCATAGTTCGCTTCATGGAATACTGTATACCCTTGGAGAAAGCTTTGAAGTCATCGCTTGTGAGGTCCGATGAAATATCGTTGATGATCCGTTCGATATCCGGACTGACTGGTCGCGTGCCGAGGTGCTCGTCGTGGATCAGTAGTGCTGGCATGATCTGAAGAGTAAGAAATATCCGAAGACAGGAAAAGAATTCTAAAAAGAAAGAGGCATGTATATAGCACAATCTAAATCATAATTAGAGGAGATTGACACAGTTAAATATATGGCATAGCTATATTGTAATGTTGGAGGATCACGTGACAGAATTATTTTGATGTGCTTCACAGTTGAACCTCTCGGACGTGTTTACACATCGCGGTCAGGAGGACAAGAGCTGTACCACGGCTTGCTAACTGTAGCGACCGATTATTCAAGATCGTAGATACAGGCAGTGTACTCACCAACTACGGATTGTTTTGTTGTGAACCACAACACATCCAGGTTGCACCAGGCTCGGGGAATACTAAGGGTCTCAGTCATAACTGTAACGAGCCTACATGTTTACAGGGATAAAAGGAGCTTAGATCAACTTAGGGTTTACCAATACACTTTTATGTAAGCATTTAACATTTATTCTGAGACTAAAATTCCGAGTTCGTCAATTAGTCCAGTAACTGTGATCTCTGAAAGACGATTTTCACTAATATAGCCAACCCGTGGGGAGAAAGCTTTATTCCATTGGTATCTAAAAGTTGAATATCTCTTCCATATCTGATATTATACACCTGCTGCCTCTAAGATCTCACGATAAGCTTACTCAGATACAAAGCAAAGGAATATCAGTGTTAGTGACGAATGTGTAAGGCAATATACAACATTTGCAAGGACAGTAGATATATAAAGTACACATCAAGAGGAGACTCATTCTACAATATTCCTAAACTTCACTAGAAAACAATTAGAAGATCTCTAGTTACCAAATATTCAAGATGATTGCACTCCCAATTCTATTTCTCGCCGCAGTTTTCTGGCAGCTATCATGGATAATATACCAGCTATATTTCTCACCACTGGCAAAGATTCCAGGTCCCAAATTGGCTGCTGTAACGCTACTATATGAATTCTATTTTGAAGTCATCCGTGTTGGAAGGTTCACTAGGCACATCGAAACTTTGCATGAAATATATGGTAAACATCTCTATTGCATATTCCTTGAACACGCCTAACGGTATAATAAGGCCCAATCGTACGAATTAGTCCTCAGGAAGTCCATATAAAGGACCCGAACTTTTGCGTCGAAGCGTTTTCTCCAACCCAGAAGCTTGACAAGTATGGATGGTGGTACAGAGTATTTGGTTCCCCGGGGGCAACCATCAGTACCGAGCACCATGCGGCCCATCGTGCACGACGCGGTGCATTCCAGAATTTTCTCTCGAAGCGCTCGGTACACGATTTTATCCCGGAAGTATACAACAAAGTTGAAGAAGCTTCTACCCTCTTGGGGAGACTGGCTAATGCAGGCGTCTCCATAAATCTGGCAAAGATTTACCGATGCATGGCAGCAGACGTTGTATCATCCTACGTTTTGCCAAATTCGTTTAATCTATTGAAGTCAGAAGACATGGGTGACAAATTCCACACGAGTCTTCGTTGTTTCTTTGAGATCGCCACTTTCTCACGATATATGGCATTCCTCGATATCATCATTCCACTTCTACCAAAATGGCTGCTTGAGAGCATGATGACTGGTCCTGCTAACGCTTTACTCTCACTTGTTCACGTACGCATAAACTATCCCGGCAAGCCCCATACGCTTACTGACATATGAAAATACAGAAACTAGAAGGCGATGTTGAACAAGCTGTCTCGAAGCAAATCAAAGACACTTCTCGCCCGTGTCTTATACAGCGTATTAATGAAAGTAATCTTGTCGAGGCAGAGAGAACTCCAGACCGTCTTCTACAGGAAGCAGAGCAGTTTATTGTTGCAGGTAGCGAGACCACCGGAAATACCCTGACTGTAACCACTTTCCACATACTCCAAAATCCAGACGTTCAATATAAATTGCGACAAGAACTACGGGATGCAAACATTCAATTCGACCACGATATTAACGTTGCAGCATTACAAAATCTTCCATACTTGGTATAGTATCCCCTCAAAATTTAGATAGGGTCTGTAGCACGTTTTCTAATCAGCGTAAAATTTAGTCGGCCATCATTACTGAAGGTCTTCGGTGAGTTCCCCTCCGTCGATCTAGAAATCATCTCTTGTTCTAATATTTTACTAGCGTCTCACATGGTGTTGGTTCCAGATTACCTCGTGTAAATAAATCTCAGGCGGTTCATTATCGTGGATTGGAGATACCTGCTGGGGTAAGTTGAGAAGGTCAAGCTACTATTTGGAGAAGTTAACAAACAATATAAGACACCTATAAGTATGACCTCGCGTCTTCATCACGAAGATGAGAATATCTTTCCCCAGCCACGACAATTCAAACCAGATCGTTGGCTACAGCCAGAAAGTAAGAGCTTGAAAAAGTATTTGAGTCCATTCGGTCATGGAACGAGGATATGCGTGGGCATGCAGTCAGTACCATCAACTAACCATCTTATCTGCGTCGCTAATTTGTGATTCTTTAAAGTCTTGCGATGGCCGAGATATACATAACTCTTGCTTATCTCTTTACTCACTTTGAATTTTTTGACCTTGAGACTAATTTGGATGACCTGATCTCGGAGCATGACTTAGGTGCTCCATTTCCAAAGGCCGATTCTCGAGGGCTTCTAGTTAAACTTCGTCCAGTCACCATAATCTAACAAATGAATATATGTCGACAGGTTCTTCTGGCGTTAACGGGGGTTTTGCATAATGGTAGTTTGGTGTGCTTTTTATAGACAGGCGGGCATATTGGTGATAGAAACGATTCAACAACCACATGATTAGAGTATCAAATGAAATTTAACGGTTATTCCTCAACAGATTTGCTTCTAGTTCAAAAAATACGGACCAGCTTTGGGCCCAGCAACCTCTATGTATTATTCTTGTTCTCTATAGCAGTTCTGTAGCTGCAGAAGCGAATTCTCCATGGATGGGGTTGAAACAATCCCACGGGCTCAGGACGTCGGTGTCGCCTCTTCCTGGGACCTGGGGCTATTGCATCATGCTCAAGGATCAAGAGTTTCCGCAAGCCAATGATGCGAGGTATGAGTCTAATGTCTCAATCTCAAAAACTACCCTAAAATAATAGGCGACAACGGCGTCATTATCAGAACCGGTTTCGGACTAGAGATACTAGTTACTTCGGCATTGTAATGAAATCTGCACAACGGATAGGGTTAAAGAATTTTAAGCATAATATTTTTCAATTAGCTCCTATCTAGCTCGAAATTTTGCCATTGAAACACCTAGAACACGGTAATACGGGTGTAGCTGGGAGTAAAATGGGCTATAGAATCAGTGAGATCTCATGTCGTGAGTAATTACATCATACTAAAGTTAGACAGCAATTTATTCGCTGTGTCGAATACATACACAAAAGAAAAAATGACCCAGATTCAAGTATACACCGCCCTAGGCTGTCTGTTTGCGGACTACAGTTAAAATTACCTCGCTATTTAACAGAACATTAGTCTCTCATATGCGATCGCCGCTTCAAATTGGATTATTCCAAGAACCTCATCCAGTCAAGCGTTAAGTCATTGGATGAGTCAAACGGATTTTGCTGATGAACCTCTTCATGCGTGTCATATAAACTCGAACCAGTGAAGGGGAACTCTGGAGGGCCACCAAATGCCCGTTGGGTTTGCATGCTAGACAGAAGCTCGTCTGTTGTCGTAGGCCAGTCTCTGGATTTCTTTGTAGCAAGTTGTCTCTGGTATTCGGAAACAAAATAAGGTGTAGGTAAGTCCCGTCCTAAGTTCCGAATGGCGGTCTCTCGGGCTTCCCAAGCTTTCACGGTCATATTTGCAATGGCATAATAGAGGAAACCATCCCATTTTTTAAAACAGTACATATCATTGTACTTTAAGGGGATTTCCACGCTTTCCGAGAGCTGCTGCCAAGCTCTCTCTACAAATTCACCGGTGGTCCGGAATCGAAGCGCACAGAGGAGGTAAACATGTGCGGGAAGGGGTAGGTTCGTGTAGATGTGCCACATGTACCTCTGCAGTGAGGTGGTCTTCATGGCTTTATTATACAACTCTAACATTCTTAATCTAAGCACTGAATTGGTAATTGATAATATTAGTCTTATTCAGAGAGGATCTTACGAAAGTTGAAAGAGTTCCTCTTTCTCAGCTTGCTCGTAGTCAATAGGCAGACCCCACAAGAAGCTAGGACGACCCATACGTAACCTGCAAAGCGCTAATTTAGTCATCAATGAAGACACAAGCTGCAATGGTATCGATAAGTCACAACAATCCAGATATTCTCGGTGGAGACGTTGCTCAAAATCCTCAATGGTATCTTCTTTAACAGCCGAAAGTCCTCTGGTTTGACATAATTGTTGAGTGAATTGGACAATCTCGCACCGAAGTGAGACAAAAGTCATTTCGGTGCTTCCTGGACGGATGATCAGAGGACCTTTCATATCTGGAAATAAATCGCTATCGTTAACATTTGCAGGAAGTTTAGTGTTCCAGGTGTATGTCAGAGAAGATTTTCCAACACCAGCAAGCTCAGCCGCACGGTATTCGATCATAATAAGTTGCCACCAGAGCCTACGTCTCATCTCAGCTTCAAATGGAGGAATACCATAGCTAGCCCCATCTGTATCGAGTCCCATGCGCTGAGCGATACGAACAGCAACACCAGTTAGACAGAATAGAGATTGTGAGTCGATCGCAACTCGAAGGCAGGAAAGCTGAAAAGATAGCAATTAACACAAGCCAGGTATTGGAAATCAGGCCATGGTGAGTTACCAAATATAATCCAAATCCCTGCAGGACGACCATATCAGATGATCTCAAATAATATGCATTTTGAAGTGCTTGACGAGCCCCTGATTGGAATCGTGTTAACACGACATCTTTATCTTCACCAAAAAGCCCCTGGCACTCTTCACGATTTAACGATGCAGTGGCAGTTGCATAGATGCCAAACATTAAAACCTCTAAATTTTTAGGAACCTTCTCTAGGTTGTCAGAAACTTCGAGGAGCCTTCTCTGTACGCTTGGCGTGTGGAAAAGTTTTATCAGTGGATCAACATTGTCCAAAAAGGTCTGCCAAAGTCGTAAAATATTCATGGGTGATGGGTGAAGAGCTTCTAGGTTATTTGCAATCTTAGCTTCAAAAAGCAGATCACCTCTGTTGCCGCCAAGATCCTCACTGGATTCAGGGATAGGATTTGGAATCGTCTCGTCATCTGAGGAACTCTCCAGAAGTTCCTCTGCAGAGATAAACTAACCACAGTCAGATTTCACCTCAGTTTGCAGTGGGCAAGCATTCTTATGATCACTTGCATCTTCGTTTAGCCCAATGTTCAGATTGCTGGGACTGTCAGTCGTGATGACAAATGAGTTAGCATGAAGAGCTTACTTTTCAACATGTCTAAGTGATCTCCGCACTGAAAGAGATCTAGCAGGATGGGATTCCGGCAAGCCATAGTGCAAGGGGCTCGAAGAATGTGAACAATTTGACTTGATAGTTGTGGTAGCGGTCGAGGCCGAACGATTACCCTCTCGAATGCTTTCGCGATTTATGGTATCGACATCAGCCCCTAGGCTTCTCAAGTGATGTTCGTACCTCCGTAACCGTTCAAGTAGCTCGGCCTCTGGAAATCGCCTCTTTCGCTTCCGTGGCTGAAGTACAGGCGCCGGAATACACTCAACGTTGGCCTTTATACAATTTGAGCAGGGTTCATTTCGGTCGCATTTGACCTTCCGCTGCTGGCATAGTACGCAGGGGTGTACTTTCTGATTTTTGAGGGAATTGCCTTGATTCGCCCTCTCTACGGATGCCATGCCGAGCAGATATTCTAGAATCGATCCTTGTTTTCCCGGAAATGAATGATCGCGGGCCTAGTGATTTTGTGCGTTTTGCGTACACTAGCAGGTCAGAGATCAGATGATCCACACTAAATTCGTGAAATAGTAGGTGTTTTGAAGCTTCTTTCAACACTTTGAATCATGGTCTCAGCACTTTGAGCAAGATGCGAAAGTATTAATGTCGGTATTTGGTATCAAAATTCCATCGCCAAGTCAGATCTTCAAGATCGTTAGAGCTCGTGGTCGGAAGGTTGTTCGGAAAATTCAAACTTCCGAGACTTTCGACTACGAGTACCCGCCTACCGTGTTTTAATGGCTATTCGGACCCCAGCAAGCGTAGCACCAGCACGGCTGCCTCGAGCAGAAACAAACTTTTAACATATATGAAAGATAAAGAAATACAGCGATAATGTAGAAGTGGGTAACATGCTGTCGTGGTAGCTGCCTGCATAATGAACCCACGAAGAGACTGTAGAGAAGACTCGAGGTCACCATTGCTATTCGAGATCGGCCAGAGCGAGTACATCAATAAACTGGTGTATCCTGGGTTTCATCTGGGAATATTGGGCATTGGGTGCTTAAGCTCAATCTGTTTGGTGATCTAACGTTGATAATGTAGAGGCGGCGATTGTACCACCGTAGTAGTTAGTGGTAGCCTGACTAGATGATCAGAGCGTTGCAAAATACGGATGGTCTCCTTTTCTGCCAAAACAAATCCCCTTCAGTCAATACGCCAGTAGTCGGGGTTTTCCTTGCATTAGCTATGGATATTGGCCCTGAATGCTCGAGTTCCGTTTTGCCTCGTGATTTATATTAGTTTTAATATTCTCGTTCACATTTCTGATTTATATTAGCTTTAGACTTTCTTGCTCACACATTAAAATTAACAATATACGTTTCTATTACTAATGGGATACCTCCAGCCTCAGCATTAGTTGACACTTTCCAGTAAACGTTGCTTAGGGAACTATCTGGCCCCGCCAACCAGTCAAATTCACGGTTTCTGGAACCGAGCCACTGCGCACAATCGAAAGGATCAACTCCTCGTCTCCATCATTAACTTCCTGGTGTTCCTTTCCCGCCGGAATGTAGGCCCAATCGCCTGGGTTAAGAGGGGTTCGTTGAGAGCCATCTTCCCAGAGGAGAGCACCGTGACCGGAGACAACATAGACAATGGTGTCTTGGGAACCGTGGTGGTGAACAGCGGAGGATGTTTTTGGCTCTGCACGCATAACTAAACCGCAAAGCTTGTCGGACAGATTGGTGATCGCAGACTGTCGAACCATGCCCTCAGTTTGACCGTGGGCGGTTTTGACTTCGCTAGCCGCCGTGTGATGGATCGGGCCTGGCATCTTTTCCTCTTTGAAATCTTATGATATCTCGCTCTTTGGTCTAGTGACTATTGCAACCTAACTTGCGACCCGGAGATGTGTGCTTCCTTTTGGTTGCTCGCGAAAATGGGATATCCGCGGATTTATATAATTTGCTCTTCACTTGCGGGGTTAAGTTTGTAGGACTATCTGTTCAGTGTTTCATTATTAATACCCGTGGTGTAGCTTTAACCTGCCGTATCAGAAGATCTTGTAGAGCTGATACTTTTACTAGAAATCCCTGAAACATGTAAATACTGACGCTCATTCAAATATAATCACTGCAGCTGCCATAGTTGGGGAGATCTTTGAACCGTATGACTAAATATGGAGATGGTATTTTACCGATAACTACTGCTGATTCTCGTTCCCAACGGGTGGCGACGACCGCGTTGTCGACATGCGGCAAGTTAGTACCCGGTAGCGATGCTAGCCGCAATTAAATCCGGTTTTCCCGCAGCAGCCACGTCCTTATGACATTGCGTTAGGTATTTGTGATTCCTTTTCAATACTGCCCTACATCTCTAGAAGGCCTGCAGGTATGATCAATATGGTATAACCCTTTAATTATGAACATTGTAAACTGGTCTATATCGACGGCATTGGCCTTCGAATTCTTTACAGGACCTCAGCATATTACATATAAACTATTCCACTTCTCAAAGTTTACTATGTCTCTTCTCTTGTGTATGTCTCTGATCCTGTCCTTCTTTTAGCCCATCCTCTTTTGCAAATGTCGGGGGGTTATGATCAACAGGTCCCTTTANACCACCTCATCATCCTTAGCATCCCTTTACGCGGGTTAAGGCCGTCAACTGTTCATACAAATTAGCCACATTGCTGAAGACTCCGGAACTGAAGAGCTGATATAACATACCGGATCCAAAGAAGGGATAAGCAGACTTGTAGCCCATCATATCAACCACTTTCGGCGGAATATCATCAAGCTTACGCGGATCGACACTTAAGATTAAGTCTTCGAGGGGTCGAATAAAAGGCTGACAATATTGTACGGTCAATGCATGGCGGGACTTATTGGAAATATTAGAGCCGCCTCCATGAAATGTTGTTCCCAAGAAGTAGATGATACTTCCGGCAGGACAGGTCACAGATATCGCATCTTGTTTTCTCCCCTTCTGCTTCGCACCCCACAAGTGAGAACCGGGGATTATTCTTGTTGCTCCGTTTGTCTCTGTATAATCCTCTAGAACCACCATAATTGCGGCGGTGAAGGGCGCCCGTGGCCGAGGGGAGCGAATGGCGTTATCATCGTGATGAATAAACTGCTGCTCTTCTCCAGGATTGATCACGATTGATTGAATCACGTAGAGCAGATAATCTTCGTCGAGAAAGTAACTGTTTAGAGCCAATACTTGCGGGAGAATATAAAATTTATCGAACAACCGAGACTTGTTGGGAAGCGCGAATATGCGACTTGTCTTGTGTCCGAAAAAGTCATCACGACTTGTTTTCGGGTCTTTGCCAGAAAGGCGAGCAATCTCTTTAATTGCTTCTTCCCCTTCAGCTCGGGTGAAACAGTTTGGTATTACAACGTATCCTTGTTGAAGAACCTGCTCCGCTAGTGCTCTCGTTTTCGGATCCGACGGGAGAGGCCGAGGTATGAGAGACGCCAGAGCTTGAGGAGTTAGATTTTCCATTTTGTTACTATGCAACAATCTTTGAGGGCGTCTGCCGGAGCAAACATTTTCGTTTTTACGAGAAGAGCGAGATATCTGTATGTCTTGATGTAACTAAGCCCCAGGTCGATAACGTAAGCTTAGTCCTTCCACCTACGTAAGCTAGGAATCGCAACCATATTCCAAAATTACTTTAGTGGGTTGTTATACGATGTAGACGTTCTATTGGCTATTCTATGGACAGGCAGACCGCCCAACTGGGCCTGAGATCCATAATACGCTGCTGAAGGGCACTTTCAGGCACGGAGCACAACTACCAGCTGGCAAGATTTATCCTGCGTCGCCTCGTATGCATCGCAGAACGGTGGCAGAATAAAGAAGATATCAAAGCATATATACAAGAAACATATGGAGGCTCTCTAATTGCTTAAATGTGATCAGGGTCAGCTAAAACATGCTGCAAGGCATTATTGTCTCGGTGATCACACCAGAGTGGTCTATGCGAGTCAATCTAGATAGACGAGTTGGCGTTGTGGCTGACCAATGTAATTATTCTGCGTCACTGAAAAGATGCACGATGCATGAATGGAGTTCTCGGTGAGATTTATGTCAAATGCATTATTTCCCAATAATGATTCAGACAGTGACTAAACTGTAAGGGATGTACGGGAAAGCTGAGTAAACTATAACGTTTGCGTTAAAAAGGTCTCAGACATGTAGGTCAGCACCACTAATGTGTGCTAGCGCTAGACTTCAGGCAACACTCTTATTATCAGTAAATAATATAATTACCTAGAGTATGGCTGGCCATGCCAAGCCATTGCGCGCACTTAAGCATATGGTTGAAGCAAGTCGCCCTCAAGGTCCTCAATAAGCCCCTTATTCACTGGAACCCAGCCAAGTTCTTCACGTGTCTTGTTGCTCGAAGTTGGATTGTCTGCTGTCAGAGCGACGGTCATAGAACCAAAAATCTGCTGTGCTTCTTCCGGGGTCTTGCTAGCAATGGGCATATTCAACTTCTCTCCTAGTGCCTTTGCAACATCTTTAACCGGAATGGCTCCTTCTGCAACTCCATGGAACACAGACCCAGCCTTCCCTTTCTCTAAAGCTAGCCGGAAAGCTCTCACGGCATCAAGAGTATGCACGGCAGACCATCGATTCTCACCAGTACCGACATACTGAACAGTTTTCTTCTCCATTGCCGGTCGTAGCAGAAGGCCCACAAAGCCCATACTGCCATGGCCATGCACAACAGGGGGCAGGCGCATCACAAGAGCACGTACGCCCTTTTCAACGAATCCCAGTGCGACACCCTCGGAAGCACCCCTCGCAGCACCCAGTGGGTTCGTCGAGTCGACCGCATCATCCTCAGCCACCACACGACCCTTCTCTAACATCATCGTCCCCGACGTTATTATGAACGCCTTGTTTCCGCCACCAGCCACCAAAGCGGAGCCTATAGCTGAGATAGCGGCGCGGTCCATCTCACACGCAGCCATGTACTCCTCGAAATTATGGTGAAATGCTAGATGTGCGACGGCATCACATTCACTAGCAGCTTTCTTGAGAGTATCAAGATCGGTGATTGTCCCATGGATAGATTCTGCTCCAAGAGTCTTCAGCTTTTCGGCCCCCGCGTCGCTACGCGTAAGGCCCAAGACTGTATGGCCGTTGGAAAGCAATTCCTCTACCAGGGCAGAGCCAATGTTGCCAGTGGCGCCAGTAACGAATACTCTCATTGCGGCAAAATTGGATGAAATGAAATTCAGCTCGGTTTGGTTCTATGAAAATATTTGTTGGGTTGGAACTTTTGTCTTGCTCTTGGTGTGTGGATGACTTCTCATCGCTGAAGGGGACGCGGCAGATGTTTATATACCCTTTTGATGGGTACAGCACAATATCGGGGACCAGGGAAGGGGCATGGCCTCGGAGTAAAGATGAAGCCCGAGTCATACGTAGAAGTATGTTGATAAAGTGCTTCGTCCATGGAGCGACAATTCATCATAGATAGACATGAGCCCGACAGACCAATCAGAGAGCTTCAGTGCCGAGCAGAGGCTACATCGTGGCGGCGACGATGAGAGAAGCCCGAGAGGAGGTTAGCGCAGATACGAAAAGGGCATAGTGTCTGGATCTGCCTCGATCGGGGTTAACCAGCTATTTCTCCGTGTGGCGTGAAGCAGTCAATCGTCCGCACCGTCACTCTTCTCCTAGCAGCAGGGCCAGCAATATGACGGGCAATAATGGACCAAGCATCGCGGTGACAGCCACTCCCATGATGCAGAAGCCTGAGCGCAAGCGGAAGTCTAGAGCTGGCTGCCGGAATTGCAAGCTCAGGAAAATCAAGGTGAGCCGTGCCATACCTCCATGCATGCTTTCCGCCAGCGTAACTGAGCGTATCCTCGACCTCATAAGTGCGACGAGACTCGCCCGCAGTGCAAGAGATGTTCCACCTATGGCGTAGTGTGCAATCTCAACCTCAATACCTCTGATCTCCAGCCGCGCAACGAGGGGCCAGCCAGACAAGTGGCCAAGCGGCACGTGCCCGAGTCCCCACGGCCTCCCATCAGCACGGCGATATGGGCAGCCGATGCGTCGTGCTCATTCACCCTCGATGTGAAATGTGTGGACCTCCTTAATAATTTCAGATCTCGGTCACTCTACTCCCCAAGCGATGCCGGGTACATGGAGGCCAAGAACCAACTTGTAAACTTGGCTTTTCTCGTGAGTCGTAGTTAAACCGTCGGGCGGTCGTAGATTGCACTAATAAACAAACTTCAGCACCCATTTCTAATGCATGGCCTCCTGGCCCTCACGCTTATCCATGAGCGTTACTTAAGCACGCAGTTACCGAGTTGTCGAACTGTACGGGAGTTGTATCACTGGTCTCAGTGCACATCACTCTTGAAACAGCGGCTAAGCCTTCCGATTGAACCGCAGGATAGAGACGCCATTTGGGGTGCCGCAGCGGCTCTGGGTGCAATAACATTCTCGTCTTCTGATGCGAGCGATCTCGAGGACTCATGGCCGCTGCGACCCTCCCAGCCATCGGATCTGGATTGGATGCGACTGGGCGATGGAAAGATGGCGCTCTGGCAGAAATGTGACCCTCTACGACCGGATAGTCTGTTTAGTCCCATGGCGATTGTTTTTGCCCACATTCACGCGCCGCTGCAGGCCTCCGGTATCTATGACGTTCCTACCGTTTTGGCACAGCTGTGTAGCCTGGATGAGTTCTCCACGGCGGAGAGCAATCCATTCTTCACGGTAGCGCACACAATTTCTCAGCTGTATCGTTTGCCTGACGAACAGATTACAACGGGCAGGGCATTCTCCCTCTGGAGACAAATGTCACCATCCTACAAATCCCTCCTACAAGACAAAGATCCCGTTGCTCTCCTGCTCCTCTATCTGTGGTATTGTAGGGCATATCGAGCGGTTTGGTGGATAGAACTTCGAGCCAGGGTAGAATGTCCGGCTATCCGTGTGTACCTGCAGCGGTACCACAAGGAAAACAAGGCCATTCAAGCGTTTCTGCCGACAGATAACTCAGATGGACATATGCTATCCTCGCACTCTGGACTAGAACTTAGTGACGACTTTTCCAAGTCGTACTTGCATCCTTCTACTTGCTTTGTCATGAGTTAGCCTGGGCGGCCGTCTTGTCTCGTCGCTGAGCCTAGCTACTTTGTAGTTATTCGGGTTCTTCGACCCATACGTGAACAATTGTACAATATTACAGAACGACACTGCAACTCCACCGTTACAATGGTTACAATTGGTACATGGTGGAGGAGTCCTGACAGCTTTATGTGCAATACTGGCAGGCGTATAAAAATAGCTAAGCACACACTAGGTTATCCGTATACCGAATAGGGAGTGGAGCTAGGATTCGTTGTTATCACAAAGCTAGACGATTATTGAGAGTTAGAATTAATCCTGGATCCATGGTACATGGATGGCTATACATCGCGTCATTGCTGCACCGGACCCTATTCCTACGCTGTAGCTCGCCTTGTTGATCGTAATATTTAGCACCTTCAGTAGGTTTGTACTTTCAAGATACAGAGTCATCCCACCAATGATCGCGCCAGCATATAAACTAAGTTTGATGTTAAATTTAGAATAATATAGGGTGGCATTCCATTACTAATCCAGGAGGGATAAAGTGCTCAAGACGTTATGATTGGCTTAAACACTTTATCCTTGCTCAATGTCACCTCACTAATGTGTCAGACCGGTGGCCAGTGATCAACGAGTCAGAAGCTTACACCCACTGGAGGTTGAGTTATTAGGCTGGATGTCTTCCATCGCAGATACCTGATCAAATCATCCACGTCTCAATTGTTTTCTGACTACTTTCAAACCTTACTTTGAAGCCGTAAAGTAATATGTCATCACTAGAGAAAATGAATAGCAGCTTCAATACGTCCGATAATGTCGCACTTCAGTATATTGATACTGGTGGATCCAAGCCCGTCCTTTTACTGGTACATGGCTGGCATCAAAGTGCAATTCAGTGGAAAAAACAAATAACTCATTTCAGCACCAAGTACCGGGTCATAGCAATAGATTTGCGCGGTCATGGGGAATCTGAGAAAACGGATCGTGGCTATCGAATATCACGACTATCGGCAGATTTGTACGAACTTTTCAATCTGCTTGACCTTAAAAATGCTATTGTGATGGGCCATTCCATGGGTTGTGCAATTATCTGGTCGTACTGGGACACTTACGTACAATCTCGTGCCCGTATTTCGAAACTCATACTTGTGGACCAATCGCCTTGCATGATAGCAAACCCCACCTGGGATCAAGGTATAGCCACATCATTGGCAGCCATACTCTCGCCTACAGCCGTTTATGATATCGGAGCAGGTCTATGTGGTTCACAAGAGGGGATGTTTACCAGGAACTTTATAAGGTCAATGTTTACGGAATCACTGAATGAGGAAGATCTGGAATGGACGTTAGAACATTGTTTGAAAATGGATCCCAAGAATGCTGCTACGCTCTTGGTGGATCACGCTGCTCAAGATTGGAGGGACGTCATACCCACCATCAATGTTCCTACCCTCGTCGTTGGTGCCGAGGGCAGTTTGTTTAATAAAGAGGGTTCTGAGTGGGTCGCCAGTCATATCCAGGGAGCGAAGTTGGAGATCTTTAAGAAAGAGGAAGGTGGAAGTCATTTTATGTTATGGGACAATCACAAAAAGTTTAACGAGTTAGTGGACAATTTCCTGAACAACTGATCCATAAATTTCGCCCGGGTGTAGCATACAGTGAGCTGCAAGAACAGATTTCGCTAGGGGTTACTGGAATCAATATGCTTATCTGCTCAGTGTAGCTAGTGGTTTCTGTGCCTATGCAATTAGGCTACTGTTCTAAACATTAAACTATGACACTTCTACACTAACACAAGCTGATATCAATGATGAAATGAGAAGCGCTTGTCTGCCTCTAATAGGAGCCATGCCCAAAATGCAAATACTCCAGCAGTGAATGTAGTTTTGATATATGAAATCTCTAAAGTTATTGAATGAAGGATGTAGTCATCCGACCTGGGTTAATGGCATTGTAAAGTAGGAAATCGCAGCATAGCCCAGGTACTTATATTAGTACCCCCTTATCAATGGCCGTTTTTTTGGTTGCGGTCTCTTTATCCTCCTCTTCCCATTGATCAAGTGTACTTGAATCACCTGATATCTGCTCCATCTGGACAGAATCTTCAACTGTGTTTTGTCCCGTTTCCTGGCTTTGCAGGGGCTTGTTTGGCTTCGTAGGTGAAAATCTGCTCTGAGTCCTAATCTTTACCCCATATTTATAAAAAAGGAACGGGATAATAGCCAGGATCGTGGCTATACCACCGATTAAACTTCCACCCCCACCAATACCCAAGGCACTGAACATCTGGTTTGTAAAGAGAGGTGCTGCTGAACCGGCTGCAGAACGAACCACAGTGTTAACTGCTATCGCTGAGGCAGCATACATCAGATAAACATCAACGAGGTAATTCATATAGCCAACAAATACAAGGAGCATTGATGTCGACAGGAAAACACCAGCGAGCGTCGGGACAATCCAATGGATCGAACTACATGTGAGTTAGTAGATATACTTCAGGAACGAAAGACTTTTGGAGTATATGGCGTACTCATATTGTGCCGTCCATGCAAACCAGAACATAGTTATAGCAAAGCCAATACCACCGATCGTTGCTAGCGGTAATCGATCTTCAGGTACGAAATCTTGCAGTGCTCTTTCTCCACTTTTGATCTTCTTCATCCGGAGATGGGTGTCAATCATAGTCATGATACTACCAAGAGCTGCACCACAAACTGTGCCGATTAGAGGTAGTTCTCCGACACCAGAATTCCAGCCTCGTTTACCCTGAAACACAATGGGATAGATGACGAAGAGCATATACAATAAAGTATAGTCGACCGCCATATAGATCGAACATAGAAGGGATATAGGGTCAAAAAGAATAATCCACGGTCGAGTTAATGCAACCCTATAGAGACCGACCAGTGATCGGTCGTGCTCTTCGACTGGGGCCTTAACATTTTCGTACCCAAGTATTTTAGCCGCTCGAATTCGTTTTGCTTTGTGCAGAAGAATGGTTGGGGCGTGCGTTTCGGGTATCAGAAGCATTGTGATCATAGTGAAACCACCCAACCAAAGAAGTACATAAAAGCTCCACTTCCAATCTTTCTTAAGCTCCAGAAACCCAGCAACAACAGGACCTAGTGCGGGCCCTATCCACACCATCGCAACAAAGAGTGCCATAGCGTTGCCTCGTTCAAGTGGATTCCAAATATCCGCTAAAAGACCAGGGGNAGTTGCTCAGAGCCGCAGAAACTGAGGTCCCAGTAAGGAATCTGCCAACAAGCAACCCACAAAAGTTTGGCGTGAAAGCACAAAGAAAATTAAAAGCCACGTAGGCGGAAAATGTCCCATAAAAGATCCATCTACGACCATAAAACTCACTGAGGGGTGCCCAAAGAAAAGGACCAGCGCAATAACCTAAGAGGAAAACGGTGGCGGTAAGTACAGCTGCTTCCTGTGAGATGTGGAAGTGCCGGACCATTGAAGGGAGACATCCAGTTGGGCTGCTTGATGCAAATGAAGCATTTATAACAAGCAAAACCGTAGCAAGGGAGATTAATGACCGGCGAGAAAAGGACCAGTTGTGGGGGTGCTCAGGATCACCCGGCCTAAAGTCTAAGAAGCCTTTCTCATTAAGAAAGATCCCATCCTCTCCTTGAAGTCGTTTCGAAGAAAATGCCAGTGTTCCAGTCATTCCGAGGGATTTCAGGAAATTGATTCAATAGCAGTCTGCTCACATCTAGCTTGGTCTGATTTGCCTGATAAATAAATAAGTTGTGCCTGGTGAGCTGCCAGTTGCTCTCCCTTTAAGCACCCTTTCCCTCTATCAATTGAAGTTGATGTCGTACCTATTCTCAAAAGCTGACTGGAGGAAATAATCAAATCAGTAGTACATCAAATAAGCTCCTATTCGGCACTGCTGATGCTACCAACCGGCGGTATCGAGGGCTCCAGCGTGATATGAAGATGGTCACAGAAACAAGAAAATAAATCGCGCTTCTAGATAAATACAACAGATTCGTCGGCCAGACCTTGGCTATGTTGAGAAATATCCGGTGCAGATGACAAACACGGAATAATTTCAATACTAATCCCAACATCATTCTTTGAAGCTCTTATTTCAACCTGGGAATTGGCTCGGCCCCTAATGCATCGCCCGGAAGCACAAATGTCCAGATTGGATCAGTAATCCACTCAAAACAACGGAGAAAAGTATTTGACGTACGCGAATTTCAGAGATTGCCAACGGTTTCACCCCATCCTCCAGAGTGTGTATATGGGTTCGGGAATTTTCCAGGCCGGATGTCCGAATGGGCCAATGAGATTGATATTGATACTTATAGAATTGTTTCGTTTTTACTCTTAGTCCACAATGATGGGCCGGCAAACTACTATCCGAAACCTTTGTGCATACGTTATGCAATGCTTTGAGAGCATGTTTTCTAAATCTCATAGCGGTGTAAAAAGTGTAACCGGAATTTAGTACCCGTCCTGGGACAACCAGTGACTCTCTGCCCACGCACACACTAGGCTGCTTCCTTACTGAAAATTGGGGAGGTATTATTATGAGACTGAGATGGAATAATATGCAATCGTGGCAGAGTGGCCCTAGGATAGTACTCGAGCGTATTGCGATTTGCTATAACCGATCCACTCTAGGTTTACACTTAATAAACTTCCATGGTCTAAATTAACTAAAAGAGCCCTCCACCCTGGCCTTGGAATCTGGTCCATATATCTTCAAAGGCAGTTCCAGGGCCCCAATCCGCAGTGGCGAGAGTGTCAAGTTCAGAATATCCGAGCGATTCATCATTATTGTAGAACTCGTATTCGAGTTGACTCCTTACCTGGGGATTATTGGTGACCCCAAAAATACGAAAATCATTTTGATCATCTGGATTTAGCGTCGCGATACCTGGCTCTCCCACAGTTGTCTTGTCAGATATATTTGTTCTCATCACCGAACTGGCCTTTCCGGCTGACGTATCCACTCCTTCCGGCTTTGAAATGCGCGATTCTCTGACTTTTTCGACCTTTTCTTTGAGTAATTTTAGCCGCCTCCACAGACAGCTATGTAACTTATCTCCATATACCCATTCGTTGAAAGCATTATGGACTAGGTCCCATTCCAGATCCATTCTGTTGTTCTCGGTAACATATTCGCATATATGCAAGAGAATGAAAGCCATTGCTTGCCAAGGAACATAATTTCGTAAGATCCACTTCCACTGAATTATTTCATTAGCTCTTTCTAATAGGAGGCATGAATCCACTATTTCCACGGATACTTGTAGTATTCGTGTCTTGGCCTGTTCGGTTAATTTGCCTTCGGCTTCAATCTTAAATCGATGATATATGCTAATCCACGCCTTGGCAAGGATGACCCGAGAAGCAGTGGATAAGAACCAGTGGAATGGGATTGCCATGTCACAGTGCTTGAGATACAAAGCCTGTATTCTTTCCCTGCAAGCATTGGTTACCTCATCGATATCTTCAGCAAATGAACCCTTCCGTTGGCCTTTGGCTTGTAAAGACTTGAGCTGTGACATCATAGGCGTAAGTGCATTGACAATTTCGCATCTCATTAATGAGGTTGACATTTCCGTGATTTCAGATTTAGGAGTTGGAGGGGTTGTAGATCCAGGAATAAGATCACTATCGTTGATGTTCAGTGGAAGCTTGGTGTCAAAGATTTGTTGCACGGTTATATCCTGATCAAAGCCGTGATTTTCCGCAAGGCGGGCATCCAGCATGTATAATTGCCACCAAATACGACGGCGTATTTCTGCGTCGAAAAAGGGAAATTGAAAGCTTGATGCGTCGTGGTGAAGTCCCAATGATTGAGCTATTCGGATTGCAACTCCGGTTAAAGTCCAGACAAACCCCGTATGATCGTGATTCCGTTCACATACCTGCAATTTTGTGAGCGATTAAGAAGGAAAATCCGGTTAAAGGCTTACTAAAAAGAGCACGATGGCTTGTAGTGTAACAACATTGTGTGAGCTAAGAAAATTCGCCTGCGAAAGAGCCTGTTGGACACCAAATCGAAAACGGTCTAGTAATTCGGATTTTCTTTCATGAAACAGGCTCTCCGTCTGAGCGTCAGTCAAACTTGTGATGCTTGCAAAATAAATCGAAAATAGAAGTGCTTCACTAGATGATTTCAATATAGCCGTGTTCCCTCTTGATCGAGTGAGGAGCTTCTCCATGGTCGGTTTGTGCAGGATCTTTACGATGGGATCAATGTTGGCTACAAAGACTCGCCATAGTATCGAAGTCTCGTCAGGCTTTGGATGGAACACATTGAGGCTTGATATGCTGGGGCTTAGATTATACATGTTCAGAGGTTCTTTTGGACGCTGCAGGTCGTGAGCGGACGGTATAATGTCGTTATTCTCGTCCGAGTGTTCATCAATTATATTTCTAATCTCAGGCAGCTAAAACTCGTCAAATTGATATACTGTTTTGCCATAGAATTCTTCCAGGCTGAGCAGCTTGAGTTACTTACACTGCAAAGAGCTAACCAAAAACTATTTCCAACGTACCTACTCTCTCCATTTTCGTTAACAAACACCCCGATTATTTTGTTTGGAAGTTTTGACAGGTCATTTTCGGGATTGTGTGAAGGTTCCCGTCGCGCAATATTATGGGCGGCAATCTGCTTATGAAGGTCCTGAATTAAGTTCTCGAGTTTTTCCACTCGGTTCCTCAATGCTGAATTTGACTCTATCTTGGAGCTCCTTCGTTGTCGTCTTGAGGCGGGATAGTCGCATTCATATCGTGATTTCTTGCAGTTTGAACACGGTAGTTGTTTGTCACATTTCAACTTTCGTCGATGACATGTGGTACAAGAAAGGATACGTCGCGGGTCTGAGTGCAGAGTACTCATGACCACAGCGCGAAAATTCAGAGCGGATGAAGATGGTATCTACCCTTTGATCAGGACAATGTCATGGCAAAGAATCGATGAAAGGGGTTTAGTCCCTGCCTTCTGATTAGTATTCATTCCCCAGATGATTACTTTACAAGCGAGTACCTTTCTGCGGGGCTGCAAGTTCCAAGCTTTAGTTAAGCCCGAAACTCCGAGGCAAAGAACGCTATTGGTCTGTAGATCACTGAAGTTTGATATTCGAATTTGTTCACCTCCAAATAACGTGTACATAAACGGGTACACGGAAAGACGTGAAAAAGAAACATGGCTAGGTTGCGCCGCTAAATTCTGACCTAGGTGACCCTACAAAAGATGCGAGGATCCGTCCAGAGAGGCGCCGAACGAGATTGAAAGCTCAATCTTTGCAAGTATCCTGATATTTCTGGGTTTAAGCACTGTTCAAGTATTATGCTGCACCGCCTAGAAAGTAATCTGTGATATAATAGGTGTTAAATCAAACTTAAGTATGACGGATCTCAATTTTCGAAGTGCACCGAAAAATTTCAAGATCACAAAAATATCTTTTTCTTTTTGGCAACAAAAGAAAATGAGAAAAAAAAAGAAAACGAGTGGAGCAATGCATGAGTAGCGATGCTGTGTCAACTTTCTAATGTACTCAGTATTGTTTACGGATCACCATTCACCATAGGATTATTGAAGGCTAACTTTCAGCGCCAAGTTACCAAAATTTCGCTTTCTTCCCTTTTTGGTGTACTTTACCAACGCGACAACATTTTTGTACAAGCACTACCGAATTATTTGCGAGAGAAGCGCAAGCTTTTATTAAAGGTGGTATATAGCCTGAGTACATTTCGAATATATACAGCTCAATGTGAAGGTCAGTGCCCATTTGCACTACCCATTGAGCGATGCAGCGCTACTCGCTCGACTTCTTCGGGAGTGGTTTGGGCTCTGCTACGGGAGTTCCACCCGGCCTTTTCACAATAATATACTGCTGAATTTCCGGCTCGCATTTCTCATTATTGGGCTGGAACGTATCAATTCGTTCCCAGATAATTTCAAGGCCCATTGAGCGAAAGAAGTTCCGCTGCCCCTCAGCGCTCAACATCATGGTGGGAAGCATCTCCCCCATGAACGGCGCGTTGTAATCCTCGACATAAGTCTTCGTCTGATCATAGTCAGAGTCTTTAGCCACATAGGTGTCGGCTGGCATCTGGCCTAGCGCGAAGATGCCCCCTGGCTGCAGTGCGCTCGCGAATCGGTAAGCCGCGGAGTGAAAGTCAGCATAGGAGAGCTGGAGGTGGCAGAAGATCATGAACACGGCATCGAAGCTGCCCTCGATTGGATAGTTGAGCATGTCGGAAACGGTAAATTGGCCCTTGACCCGGTCCTGCGCGAGCTTGACCATCTTTGGGGAGATGTCGAACCCTACTACGTCGAGACCAGCCTGGGACAGCATCTCAGAGACTGGAATTCCAGTCCCGCAACCCACGTCGAGAACTCGTGAAGCGGGGGGCAGAAGAGAGATGGCCTTATTGATGCACGCTTTCTTGAAGTCGTTGTCCTGATAAGCATGTTCGTATTCGATGTTCAAACCATCAAATGTCTCGAGGCCAGCCAGTGAGCCCTGGCTTGTCGCCATGATTGTCGAAATTTCTATGTACCAATGAGAAAATCGATAGCGCTTTCAAATTCTCATGCAGAAGACTCCGCAATTTTTGGAGTCGATATGAGTCAAAACTTGGTATGTGATCCTCTCTTGACTGAACGTGCCGATAAGAAAGAAGATTGAGTACTCGAGAGATGGAATGGGGATTCTGGCTGGCTTCTGGCGTGGTGATTCAGCCATTATTTAATTGTCGCTGGCGCGACCTGGTGGGGTCAGCCAATGGATTGAATTCTTATGAGGCATTGGTACGCCTGGTGGTTAGACACGCTCCACTGGGCTTTTGATTGGGCACCGGGGCTACTCAATATATCCTATCACAATTGTTCTATCCAGAGTGGGATATGCATACCAGCTGTTAGCTCGTTGTAAGCTCCGCGGCATGCACATCGCGTTTGGATTGTGGCCCCTGCTGTGATACAAGATTTGGGTTTGACATGGCAAACAGTTTGTGATACCGGTAAGAGAAGTTCTAAAACAATGGACCGGAGTGGAGAGGAGTCAAAAGAATTACAGAGTCTAATGTTATTGGGCTAACGATTTTTGGCTTTTCTATAAGTGATAACGTGCTAGAAAACCAAGGATTATTATTTCAAGTCAAATTTGGAAAACTGCATTCTGGTAATATAATTTGTGATAGCACTTCACTCATCACGCTTGACCTGTAACACGGGTCCAACATACTCGTGCCTGCCTTTGACTGCATAGTAGATGAGTGCAAAAATTAGGATTCCACCGAACATGGTGGACGACCAGTTCATGGATGCAGCAGTTACCGGTGTGGCGAGAGGCCAGAATGCAAAGAACCAGATGGGCGTCAAGAATATCAAGGCACCGATGTTGATCGCGAGACCAAACTTTCCCAATGTCCAGCGTCGGGGTGGTAGAGGAGGTCCACGAAGTCGTCTCAGGATCAGGCAGCTGATGGTAATAAAGTACGAAGAGAGAATGGCGACGCCTCCAAGAGAGTTAATGGCATTTAGAGCTGTGGAAGAGCCGATGTTGATGCAAGACAGCAAGGAGCTGACCAAGAGAGAGACGAAGACGGCGCGGAGAGGGATGTTCCATCCTGGCGTGATCTGGGATAGCCAGGTCGAGCCTGGAAGACCGCGATCTCGAGCAAAGGACCAGATCTGTCGGGAGGCAGTTGCTATTTCGCTGACGCAGCATGATTCAAGAAGGATAATAACGATGGCCACCATGGTATTCGTTCCAGCGAGACTCCCGGTAGCGTTGTAGAAGACCTGGATGAAAGGTTGGAACGTAGGTGTTTCCAAAATGCTGTTGATATCGCCGAGGGTGAAGATTAAAGTGACTGCCATCAAAAATCCGAGAATAGCATTGGGAATGACGGACCAGATAATGGCTTTCGGCAAAGTGATGGAGGCATCCCGAATTTCCTCGGCTGCATGATCATTGGTGCCGCGTCAGTGAATAATTCAGTCAATCGGCCGAAGTCTTAGAGAAAGGATAAGGCGAACTTACACATATGCACGGAACAATCATACCCGATGAGCACGCTCATGGGCGATGTCAAGCCGATCATGGCTGAGAGACCCGTGCTGGACCAGCCACCATTGTTGCTGAACTCAAGCAGAACGTGGGAAGGAGCCCGAGGAGCCATCACCCACAGAGGGATGATGATGGCAAAGAAGCCCGCAAGATGGAGGATGAGGATCGTACCCTCAATAAGCGGCAGGCGTGTTGCCAAGACTGTGTTGAAGACGATGGAGAAGGCAATGACGGCAATGGTTAGGAGGGTGCCATGCCAATTATGCCATTCATAATCAGTCACATTGAGAGCGATCAGACCTTGGATGATGGTGCCCACCATGAAGCAGACGCCAGCAAGATAGACCTGCCATCCAATGGCACAAAGCCAGCCTAGCAAACGTTGGTCTGAGATGCTAGGAGTTTAAGGATGGTTCACCTACCAACAATGTAGCTCAGGAACTTCTGGATCTTAGGTGGTGCAAATTCGGAAACCCAGTGGTATTGTCCCCCGGCCGTCGGTGACATGGAAGCCATCTCCGCGATGCTGGCGTAAACCAAGGACATTCCACAGGCGCAGACTATGAAGCCCCAGAAGAGGTCGGCCGTTCCTCCATCAGTGAGAACGAATGTGAACAGTCTAACAATTGGGAGGGAGAATTGTCAGTTAAATCAATCTTGCGTTACTTAATAGAATGTTGATCATGTGCCAAAGAAAGGAAAGGGTAGGATCGGGGTAAAATCGGTAGATTGATGCATACGGAAGAAGCAATTCCCAGCTTGCCATGACAGTACTTGCAAAACCTAACATCGTAATGAACTTGAAGTTACGCTGTCAAGGTATTGTCAGTCATATTCATGCAACACAGAGCCTCACATTAACTCATTACTGCCTATTTTGAGGCATCGATGGGAACACTTGGCACATACACGAAGGACCTGTTTCTTGCCCAAGACAATCATATCTCTTTTGTCGGCCTCTGTGCCCCGGTATCTTGCCGGGAGATTGGCATCGTAGAGATCTTTTTCAACCTGACCTTCGTCCAGCGGAATGTCAGCGATCTCGACGGCGTCCTTGGGATCCATGGTGGACGACGACTCCTTAATTGGGAAGATTGAGGGTGGAGAATAGGGTCCCAGAAGCTGGATTGAAAGTGGAGTTGGAAAAGAAGAAAGAGCTTTTGTGAGCGCAACTTAAGGGAGATGTGAGGCCAAGGGTACAGGCTAATCAGTAGGCAAGGGGACAGACGCAGGCAAATTTAGAGGGATATAACTCAGTGTCTGCGGGGGCATTGGGAGCGGGAGAGGACGGTACTGTCAGCTAGTTCCAGTATTGGAGCCGACCTGCGAGACGAAATGAGCATTGGATGAAAATGAGACAGGTCTGAAGCAATTTCTAGCACAGCGCCTCCGGAGACGGGGAAGCGAGACCCAGATCATGGCAGGAACCGCGGGGCGTTTGCAGGTCCCGTCTGGAACGGAAGACAATATTGAGCCGTTCTCAGCCATGGCAGCTCTTGACCAGCCCTAATTTCGCTGGGTCGCAGGGGAGGGGAAGGGAGGGAGGGAAGAGCGAGGGCCGAGACGTTTCTCGATGCCATGGTCGCGGGCCAGCCACAAATAACAGTGCGAAGGGAGAATGCCGGTGGCACTGGACGAGGCGTGTGAGGCGTGGGAGGCCTGGGAGTACTGGACAAATAACGAGAGCTCACGGAGGCAGGATGAAGGTCGCATGAACTACCGCAACACCCCAACACGCCGCTGTAGAAAAGGTACCAGCAAACGGTACCGAGCAGCAGCCCCGGGAAAGAGTCATGACGACCATTCGATGGCTGCAAGCGACAGTCGAGCTTCATTCCCGGGATTTCAGCATGGGTTGCTGTACGGTGCGGATAAGTGAACCAAATCCAGAAACACAACAGAAACCGGGGTCCTGACGAGGCACGGCAGAAGCAGGGGCGGAGTAGTGAGAGCATGTAGATGCATCTTACGCATGCCCCACTCAACTGCCGTGCTGGACATCTCAGATGCGTCCAGAGCTCGGCCTGAGTAGCAGTACCACCGTAGAGGCATATCGAATGCATGATACACTGGTCCATCCCGTGGAGGAGGACGACCTCGCCGGTAGCTGATTGGACGCATGTGCAGTTCTGTTGAAGTGGCGCATATTGCACACAGATGCTATGCTGGATGGATGCAAGCGGAGCGGCTTGGCAACTTGGTTGAGATAAGGCAGAATGCGCATCCTACCCGAATGGTTTGGCGTAATGAAAGTCACTGGAAGAATAGACTCATTCAGTAAGTCATATGGAGATGAGGCCCAGAGGAGTTGCGCTTCGTCGATCAACGTTGGTCATCTCAGACAATGTTTTTGCTCCTCCTTTTGGTCGTGAACGCTGCAGGAGAACACATGCCGAGGCCTCATCCCACCCCCCATCGCCGACAATCACCACCACCACCAATATCACCGTCCAAGACACTAGGATGATGCATTCACGGAGCTGCCCTCCGGACTGCGTTCCCCGGCGTGGGATGTGCGTCCAGCTACCAGTGAGGCCGCCGCTCAGCCGCCACGGGCCCTGGGGTCGTCGTGCGAGGGGACGGGGCCCGTCGGAAGCTCGCCGGAGACCGGAGCCCCCAGCGGCCCGCAAGCAGAAGCTCGACCCAGCGCCAGTTCAGGGGACCAGCGCCTCCAGCGCGAAGGCAAACGAAGAGCGGAACAGGGACAGAGCAAACGCATTGAGTGGTGGTGGTGACTGGCCCAATAATAGCACCGGGATACCAGGACGCAGAGACTTTCTCTTCCTTGTATTCGCGGCGGTTGAGCAAGTTACCAGTACGCGTACTGATAGACGGTAAATCAGTAGCAGCACTTTGACTAAATCTGGGTTCCTGGTCGGGTCCTCATTCTCCCGCCTCATTCGACCCTGATCTTCAGTCGCTATCGCCATCCCGGCATCATGATCATCGAACCAGACTCATGAGCCGATAAGCATGCAGGGCCTCAGCAGCTGGACGAGAATGGGACACGTGCGAAACGACCTGCAGAGCTCCTGTGTACGTGCGAGGATAATGCCGATGGGTCGGACTAATCGGTACTGTTGTGGCGACCCCGAATCGTACTGTGCTGTAACCTGGAGAAGCTGCATCTCTTCTCCATGCACACCATTCACCTTTCCATGTGCAACGCGACGTGAAGGTGGCTGCCGTGTCTATTAATTCCCGGTCCTTGGATCCCTCCACCTTGTTCCTGTAACCCACGACATCACCAATGCTACATTCGGATCCGAGAATATGACAAAAGGATGAAGAAAATGAAAATTCCCCGGATTTTCAGTTTTCTCCACTCTCGGTGCCACTGTACCATCGCATGTTCGTTCGATGGATGACCACCATCAACAACAAGTGATTCATGTACCGAACCCCGTACCGCAGGATCAACTGCCGAGGTGTGTGTCAGCCTGCTCCCTCCTGTCCAGTGTACCACGACTCCAGCACAACAACACAACTGACGTGCTCGACCAAATTACTACTGTACAGCATTCTGAGCCAATCTGAACCAATCTGAGCGACAACGACACGGGCCAGCAATGCATCCGCGCCCTCTGGAATGCCCCGCTCTAGCGGTCAAACAGGTAACTCCTCCGAATCGGAAAGGTAGGAGGCCCATCCAGCAACTACTGGGGCCGTACTCGTACGTACCGCCACCAAGCCCTGCAGAAGTGGAACTGGCTCCGGGTGCCCCTGCTGCTCGGAAGAAGTCCCCGTACCCGGCACAGTGGTACACGCCGTTCTAGAGCCTGTATCAGGTCGAAAGCATCTGAAGAGACTTTGCTTTTTGGGGTGTCCCGCTTACCCACCGTGCTGTAATTCTCCTAGGCACTTTATCTCTGCTATCCCAGCCCGTGCCTCCCCCGTCAATGGCCCGGCGGACAAACCAAGTTCACCGCAGTTCTCAGGGAGCTTATGGTTATTTGGGGGTTAGCCAATATCTGGCCGCCGATGCTGCCGATAGCATCAGCAAGGGCGATTAGCCGTGACGGTACTTAGCTGGATGCTGCTGACGTCGCTTCCAGGCAGTGCTTCCAGGGTCATACAATACGGTACCCTCGGTTATGTGGTCAGCATTCTACTGTATGAGGTGATGCGATCCTTGTCCCGGAATCCTTCTCCCCATCGCTGTGACCCGCGACCATTGTGATATCTGATACTCCATACCAGAAGAATGGTCACTTCAAGTGCGCGAGTGGCCTCCTATGCAGTGCAACATTTACCACCGTGTGATATATGCCGATGGCTCCTGCCCTTCCTTGTTCCCTTACCTGCCATTAACAATATAATGTATTGTTCTGTATGCGCCATACACAATCCTCCCGTATCGTTCAGAGAGAATATCTGCCTAGCTGTATACTTCCCTCAAGGGCACCACACTTTCTGGTGCCGCCCCGTAGTTACCTCCGACATGAGACATGCCTACTTCCAGAAAGTCGATCCCTTCCCTTGTCCCTCCCCCCTGCTCATTCGGTACCGCTCGCCAGCAAACCGCGAATTAATGTCCCTGGTTGTATGGTCCGGCGAACAAAAATGGGCGGGAGGGCGAGCGGAGGAGAACGAAAGAGAACGGAGAGATAGCGAACGAGGCTGAAGGAGCCCCCATGCCCGGTGAGCCACCGGGCTTCTCACCCTCTTCCCCTGAGAAGGCCTGGCCTCAAGCCTCGATGCGGCGCCCGTGAGTTGCCGTTATCACACCTCTATGCCAGGGAACCTTGGCAGTAGCGCACCTCTGTGTCTGAGACCGTGATGCATGGGCGTTTTGGTGCGCAAGCCAAGTCCCAGTTGCACCTGATGCCATTATTTCCCACCGGTCTGGTCCTCCTCAATTCTAACGAAGGCGCAAAATACCTCCAGACTGTAAAGCAACATACGTGAGACCAGGGGTAAATTCCCAGCGTATACACTCCGATACAGACAATCTGCAAGGGCATTGGCAATAAGACACTTCCTGGCGCACCTGAGACTGCTCCCGCTGCAGTTGCTCGATTGCATTGCAGTACGCCTCCCGTCCAATGCCACCACCAGTGCCTTTGTCTGTACGACCTAAGATGCCATTCATATCAGCATAGCTTTCCCTATGGCCTACGTAGGACAAAAAGATCAAAAACGTGTTGCGGACATCTTCATCCCTCTGGGCCTTTGAATTATCCCTACAGTCACGGTTGATCTTCCTGATCCTTCAGCCCTTCTCTCTCACTGTTGTCGCCGACGTATTGGATTATCATGACCTCGACCTCGCCCCCCATCGTAATCCCATCGGGTTATCATCCGCCCTTTGCCGTTGTCACTGACACCGACCATACCGCCTGGATCATCATCGCCGCGGCCCTGGGTCTGTCCATGATTTTGCTCTTCAGTGCGATCAAGATATTCATTCGCTGGTCAATTAGTCCAAGAGTAGGCCTTGATGAAGCCTTTCTAGCAGCTGCAACTGTATGTGTACCTTTAGCAGCCGGCTGTCTCTTTTTATATTTTCCTTCTTTTACTTCTTGCGCTGCTTTCAGCTTTCCAATGAGAGTTTACAATTGAAGGTCTAAATTACTAACTAGAAGGAACTTGTTCACAGGTGCTCGCCGTTATTCAGTCCTCGGTGATACTTGGAGCATGTGCTACTGGACTGGGAAAATCGATGGACCTCATTCCAGAGGAAAATCGAGATAAGATACAACAGGTAAGCATCGATTCTGATCTCCGTCGACAGCCCTTTATCCCAAGTCCTCTCTCTCTATGTACAACCAATTACCGTCACAATCATCCTAACATCGTCAAAATCACAGATGTACTATACGGGCATGCTCCTCTTTATCATAGCGCTAGGACTCTCCAAAATCTCCGTCGCCTTCCTTCTCCTGCGATTGACCCCCCAAGAGCATCACAGGCGAGTGTTTTACATAATAGTTGGACTCATGTTGGCATGGACAGTGGCATCGCTTTTCACACTGGCTCTACAATGCAACCTGTCTCACCCTTGGATATCGGTCAATGAAAAGTGCCCCGGAGCGGTACGGATGCCCCATGTCCTTCTTAAGATTGGCCGAGAGTCTCCATAACTGACGTTATGTAGTTTTTACGATGGCAGCTAATTTCAGTGTTTGATATCGCTTTCGAACTTGCCCTAGTTGGTATGACTATTTACCTCGTCTGGGATCTCCATACATCGTTGGAAAACAAGTTATCTGTGATATTTGCATTTGGAATGAGGCTTCCGTACGCCACTCCATAATTCACCCCCAACATACGTTGTCATTCTCACCAGCTAACTGTTCTCAGTTTGATAATTACTATAGGCTACCGTCTAGGAACCTTCAACTCTGCTGGTTTGGCAACAAACCCTACCTTTCTCCAAGCCCGGTTCATTGTGTGGACTCAAGCAGAGCTCTGCTATTCTATCATGGCTGCTACGATCCCTAGTCTTCGGCCATTCATCAAGACCCTCGCGACTAACTATGGCGCCAATCCCGGAAACGCCTACGGCAGCGGCTCGGGTGGCAACCCCTATGCAACCGTCTCGGACGTCTATACTGGTTCCAACAGCTACCAAATGAGCAGTTTGAGACCGAAGGGGAAGGGTGACGACTACAAATATCGGATCTGGTCGGCGAAAAATAGCGTGGCTAATAAGAGCAGCACCGGCGGAGAGCGGAGTACGTCAAATCATAGGAATAAGTCAGGAGTAGGAGCCGATGCTGTCAGTGTTGAGAGTAGTGATAGTCAGAAGATGATTATCAAGAAGGATACCACCTGGGAGGTTGTCGCTGATTCATGATAGAAAATCAGCTGTATCTAAAGAAAAGTGCTTTCTATGTTTTTATGTACCTCTGGAATTGAAGCTCTAGAGAGCCGGCGTATATTATTCAGGAATGGTTTACGATATCAATGCAATTACAGAATAGATGTTATACTAGATGTGTATAGGCACTTCCAGGTTTGCATCTCGTCATATACCTTAACGAGTTTATGTGCGTGTGCAGATACAGCGTGGTTCCCTGATTCCTGGAATAGAGTAGTCAGTTCACATTCCCGGGTACTCGGGATGACCTGGATGCAGAGCCGGACATATTGGCTCACACTCGGCAAGAATCAAGGGATGAAGTTCTGCAGTCATCACGCTAAAGGCCTGCAAGGTCTCATTTCTAAACTATTGGTAGCATCCCCTGTATACAACTTTGCTTTTCCCGATGAACCTATCTGCGTGAAGTACATGGATCCACTTTTAACCGCTCTTAGGTGAGATTATTCCATCGGTACCATGCCTACAAGGGAGTGGAGAAGAGTGGAATGGTTTGTAGGGACTGTGTGGTATCTATCATATCTGTCCTTAGGAAGGGAAATGGAAATATGACAATATTAGTGGATCCGGGAATCATTTATTGTTTGCAATTCTTGGGCTCGATCCATGGATGCCTCAACTAGTAATTGCTTCACCTTCCATACATCAATTATTAGGGAATGACGCTCCCCGAAACCAAATCATGTCCGGAAACTAATCGCAAGTCCATGGGTCTGCCACGTACCGAGCGGAAGGAGCATAATGTTTGCCTTCCCCGTAACGCTGCATATCGAGGTTGAAGAGGAGCAGGTACTGGGAGATAGGCAAACTGCAAAGACACATAACGATTTCTCTCCTCTGAGGCTGTTGAATTCGTGATTTTTGACTCCAAATAATATACACCGTATTTACTTACGCATATTGGAATTGGCCAAGGTCGTCCAGAGTTACAGGTGCTGTAAGCCATCAACGTAGATCATACTTGCTCCAAATTGACTATTAATCGAAGAGGATCATCTGTCTGGCTAGTCCAACTTCTAAAATTAAAACCACGTTTCGCTTACATCTTGCTTTTGTGTCTCCGACCAGACTCTCGCACATAACCAGACCCTGATCTATCTCCTTTGAGCTCTTTTTTTTTTTT